>VDFB02109323.1:0-20310 GCA_007258455.2 Sequoia sempervirens | reverse complement strand
TTCAGCCCATTTTCCTCTCCTTCTAGGTGAAAATCTCTAAGGAGCTAGAGATTTTAGGGACCCAAAATCTTTGTTACAGATATAATCTACTATCTGAGAGCTTTAACATGTATGATTACATTATTTTCTTAGTTTATAATTGTTTCACAAGATTTTAATATTTTTGTTATTCAAATTAGTCCATTGTGAGTTTGAAAGTATTCTATTCAAAACATATCTTCCTTCTATTTCATGTTCTTGCATTATGTTCTCATGCTATGTCAAAAAATATGCAAAACACATGAAATCCAATGCATAAACTCTCTCTCAAGAAAACAAACTGGGAAGTCAGAAAACTCAGAGTGCAAACAACGGAAGGGGGAAAAACAATTTTTTTTTTAGGGGTTGATCATTATAGCTTGCTTAAGTGCAGGGATAACTAACCATGAATAGACAGTCATGAAGAGAGGTATCTAGTTGTGAAACACAATGATTTAAAGTGGTGAGAATCTCACTATTGATCTTGAAGGACAATTCCAATATCTATTCCAAAAATTTTGACATATGTATGGGTCCTTGTAACTCTGTTTCACATGTTTAGTCCTTAGTAATGAATATAACAATGTAACCTTCAAATAGTGCTAGAGACAAGGAAAATGAAATCAGGGCAACAACTGTACCAGTCAAAGGTTGCAGTGATAAAGAGAGGTCAGTCCTATCAAGATCATCAAGGGGACACTCATAATCAAGAAAAGCAACAAAACATAGTGACTTCAAAGTCAAAGGGACAATGTTAGGAGACAAGCACAATCTTTATCTTAAGAGAATAGTCACCTAACAATAACCTTACAGGGATAGTCCCTCATTAAAATGCAAATTTTGAACTAAATGTGAAATTCACTTAATCTGCAAAGCCAATGAAGACTAACAATAGAGCCAAATTTTCAATCATCCGGTAGAGACTGCAAAACATACGGTGTCGAACCGGCGACCGAGCAATGTGAGGCAGCTAGTTATGTTCTGTGGAAAGCTCTTTCCACTTTTAAAAAGAGATAATGACATCCTGGAAAGTTGGGTTTGAGCCAGATGTTATAAAGGTCTATGAAATCCATCTGAATAGATTTGATAATATAGTTCATATATGTAATATGAGAGATGCAATTATTGTCCTTTTTAAGGGTCACAGTTGTCAAAGCAACTACATGGAATCCAATAGTTTCTTTTCTTGCAAAAGAGTAGTATTGATTAGATGAAAAAAGTGTCATTATTCGACACAAAAGTAGTAGTCATGAGTGCATACACAAGCAAGGTACAAAATTGGAAGTGATAGTCAATAGAGGGCAATAAATCATGAGTCTTTAATGGATTATATTTGTATTAAATAAAGTGCATGTTGTCTTTTGATCTACTGATCTCTGTCATTTCATAAATGTGTAAGGAAACAGACAAATAGGACTATTAGGAACATGATGATTATGCATGGTCCCCACAAAGCACATGCCAATTTAAGTCAAATGTGAATGATAGGTAAACAATGGTAAGGGCATGTTTCCAAGCCATGAGGAGTAGAGAATAGACTTTCAAGGGATATGCAATCATCATAAAAGTTGATGATAGAGATAAAATGATAGGAGTATGCAAGAAAAGACTGTCCATAGATGTAAGAAATGTAAGATATATGACAAGAGGATATCAAGTCTAATGATAACATTTTTATGGTAGGTCATATGGTAGAAAAGCAAAGGACAGTTACTACAAGTCATGAGAGGAGACAGTCTAGTGGCTAAGTTGTTTTTACCAAAGGAAAAGGCCTCATGCAATGATTTGAAGATGAATGAGCTTATAAATGTTACTGTTGCAATGATGTAATGATAGGCCTAAGGGAAAATTATATAATGCAAACATGAATACAAACATATCATGATAGAAGGTGGATAAAGTGTTGTATGGCCCGTTGGAGTTGATATAAGGAAAAAACATGGTCTACCATTTAAAACCAAAACTAATGTCAATTGGAATGGAAACCTTAGCATTCATGATATGACAAAGATAATGAAAAAATTGTCATGATAAGGAGTGGATGTGATAACAGTAGACAGATAGTCATGTGAGTAGGTTCATACATATTTAAAAGGGGATATTCATGAGATAGAATAGGGTTCAGTGATAGATGAATGGTGTGAAGGAAAAAAATGCTTCAAAGAATGGAGCTACTATTATAGATGCAAAGATATTGTATTGACTACAATTGGAAGTCCCTATGAAGACAAATAAAGAAAATGTGGATTTCTTCCTTCTAGAAGGCCACCTACACCTACTTAAGGTTTATAATTATTTCAAACTTTCCCACACATGTTTAAAACCTTAGAGAAAGGAGGTGGTAGTAGTTGCAAATATCTTGGAGGCTAGTTGAGGGAATATAGCAATAGTTGAGAGTATCTAGAAGGCAATTTGAATAGTAGAAGACCACATGTGCAAGCATATAAGTGTGCAAGGAGCAGATATAAGAGTTGATAGCATTTGAAAAGGTCAACACTTCCCTTCTCCAATGTCACCAAGGAGTTTTTGGTTGTCAAAAGCATGATGAAGGCAATTTCAAGTGGTTAAAAGCACCCAAATGAAAGGGGTAGACTCAAAAAAATTCATAAAGGAAGCATTTAATAAGTTTTAATGATGTCCTACATCCTCTCTAGCATAGGATAGTCAAAAGAAGCCTTTCTTTCATTTTCAGTCAGTTCTTTCACTTTTAAAAACAATATTGTAAGTTGGAAAAGTTTCTTTCTATTTCTATTGTGTATTGTAGCTCATATTTTTCAATTTTTAGACTGAAAACAAACATTTTGTAACACATTATCAAGCAAGAAATACAGATTTCATATCATGTATTGTTGTAAATGCATCTTCTATCAATAAAGCAAGCATTTTTGGCCTTCAAAGTTTATGTCCTTGTTGTGTGTGTGAGGTAATTGATATCATTTTTGTGATTTTTATGTGCAAATCCTTGAATGAGTGTCTTAATTCTATCATTTTCAAGAAGAAAAGATATATTTGTGTAGGTTATTGTTTGTGTCATAGTTCAAATAGGTGTTAGTTTGTGAAGAAAACACACTTTCTTCCTTCTAAAACTACAAAGAAACATAAACCTTTCAATAAAATACTTATACATAGATATGTCAAATTATTGCATTGCGCACAAATAGCTAAAAAATTGATTAGTTGTACGTCAAAACAACAATTCAAATCTATAAAAAAAAACACTTTTTGGTGCATCACCTCAGTAGGAGCTTAGGTTTCATTTTCAAAGTATTTTCTCTATCCTTCTTTGTCAATAAAGCATAGTTTAGTCCATTTTAGATGAGGTATCAAATGAACAAACATTTTTTTGGAGGTTCCTTTCCATTATAGGTGACCCTAAAACCTGTAAAGGATCCCATGTTTCACCAATAAGCTAAGTTCTGCAACTTAGCAAGGGTGCAATATTGAGTGATAACAATTTTTGGCACCCTTGATGGGACTGTTTGAATCAAAATAGTTCAAAGAATTCATTTTATTGTTGGTTTTTATATTCATCCAATAATATTTAGACCTTTAAGGGGTTGAAATCTGTATATCTAGTGACTCTAGGTGTGGAAAATTAGCAAAACTAGTGTTGTAATAGCTTATGAGAAGGGTACAAACAAGGAGTGCAAGTTCATTTGAATACTTGCAGCTGTCTCCACCAAGGAGACAAGGTAGAACTACAAGAACTCCTTCATAAAGGAAAACACAATCAACTCCACCTTTTGTGAGGGCTGTTGCTCATTTTGTGAAAAAATAGACTTTTGTTGCACCAATCGCAGCCTCTAGGCAGCAGGATTTCACACCATTTGATGGGGGAATCCCTTTGAATTTGGTTCAACATGATGATATACTAATGGCAGCTCTCAAGTGCATTCCTTTATTCATGGGAGAGGACCAAACTACACCCATTGAACACATCAAGGATATGGAAAACTTGTGTTCAGTCCATCATGTAACTACTAAAAATGTAGCTCTTAGATTGCTAACAACATATTTCAAGGGAAAAGATCTTCAATCATTTAGAATCTTGGTTGTTAACTCAATCAATACATGGGACCAGCATGGAGAAGAACTTTGTAAGAAATTTGAAGAAATGTCTGATCACTTGTCATTGTTGGAACAACTCACCACCATCAAGAGGGCTCCTCACGAACACATGATGGATTTCAATTTCCATTTTCAAAAATCTTGCGATAGGATCCCACCTTTGGTAAGGTCTTCACCTGACAATGCTTTCTTGTATTGTTTGAGGTCTTTAAATAGCAATATATTAGTTATGATATACTCTATGGGTGGAACTACACTTTTGGGTGCCTATAGGGTAGCCATTAGAGCTGAAAACAACATTATATAGGGTGGAAAAATAGCCCCATGACCTCCAATGCCATTTTTTCTTGATATACAAGCACCAATGCCTATGCAAATACCACAAATAGCCCCTATACCATTTGCTCCAACTCAAGATAAAGCTATCTGAACCTAATAATTTGAGCTACAAGAGATAAAAGGCCTCCTTCAAACATTTGGGAATGAGTTGGTAAACATCAAAAGTAGCAATTCCAAAGTTTCACGACTTACCAACCCCAAAATCAAGCACGAGGCCAGCCAAGTCAAGCAAAGAGGCTATCCTATCAAGCAAATTACCAAGGCCCAAAACAATTTCTTAACCCAAGGCCTTTTCAGTCATATAATCCAAATGTGCCAAGCTCATCTACAACATTAGTTCCTATCCAAAATAATCTTGTTCAAGATTATGAGTGGTGTTTCCCTTGTAATCAACCCCATAACCAATCCACTTGTTCAAATGGGGTGATTAACCAAGCCTTAATTGTTCAAAATGTATCTAGCTTGCAGCCAAATACACCTAATGAAACACCCTCACAACAGTAAGAACCTCCTTCAAGTGAAACTACACTTCTAAATTGTGAAGGAGAGGAGTTTTGTGGAGTTAACTAGGACTATTCTTCTATAGCAGATAACACAAGTAGTAAAAAGAGAGTTGTTGAGATGGGAAAACCAACAAATAAAGAGCCTTATCAAGCTCTTAGAGTAGAAAAAGAGGTTGTTGGTTCATCTACATCTCATGTACCACATGTACTTCAAAGAAATCAGCAAGGCACTACCAAAGAATAGCTTGGGAATCACCCCCAACCAACACACTTGCAAGGAGATACTACTATCATGAAGACTCATCAAAAGGTAAACATTGCTCCTTTTAATGTTCTTGAACATATGAAGAAATCAAATGTTACCATGTCTATGTGGGACTCTTTGTCTATCCCAGGGCAAAGGGATTTGTTGCAGTCTGCTTTATAAAATTTGAGTGTGTCAAGTGAACATCCCACTAACTAAGATAAGGCAGTACTTACCAATATACCTCAAAATAGCATTGGATATCCAAGCAAAGAAATCAAGCCACCACCTTTTTATGTGTCATTGATCATAGGAAATAGCCTTGTTCATAACTGCATGATTGATTTAGGGGCTAGTAGTTTTGTCATGCCTAAACAAATTGCAGATAGGTTGTGTTTGGGATATCAATCTATTGAAAAAGGGGTATGTCAACTCGATGGGAAAACCATCAATATTGTATGAGTTATTAAGGATTTGAATCTTACCTTGAATGCATGTCTCAATTTTTCCATTCCATAGGATATTTATGTGATTGACTTGCCACCTTAGTTTGCTCTTTATCTTTCAAGGGATTTCACTGCTAAAATAGGTGGTTATTTATCTTTAGATTGGTCACATATGTTGTTTAGGACAAGATATGGAACCAAAGTGACTATAAAATCTGATTCAATAGAAAAAGATCATGTAGAGCCATATGTACCTTGTGTTGCCAATGTTAACTATGCTAGTTTTGACCATGATGAGCATAGTGTTGCCCAAGAACCATGTAACCAAATTGAGAGCATTCCAGATATTGTTTTGAATGAATGGGTAGTTGAAAACATTGAAGTTGATCCAAACAAAAATATTGAAGATGTAGGATTAGGTGTTTACATGGTTCATGAGCAAGATTCTATCATTCCTAACCTTGAAAAGAATGTTGAACAACATCATAAACAACAACAAAATGAAGTTTGGAAGATGTTTTTTGATGGTTCAAGAAGTAGACATGGGGTTGGTGGGGGTGTTATGCTTGTATCTCCACAAGGTGAAAAGTATTATTTAGCTTTTCATTTTTCTTTTAGCTATACTAATAATACAACTGAGTATGAAGGTATGCTACAATGTTTGGAATGGGAAAGGAAGAGAAAAATAAGCTACTTATAGGTGTTTGGTGATAGTGAGTTGATTGTAAACCAGGTAAGAGGCTTGCATATGACCAAATGTGCTTAAGTATTATAAGCATAGGGTATGGGATATGATAAAGGAATTTGATACTTTTAATTTGTTGTTCGTACCTAGAAGTCAAAACAAGCATGTTGATAGGTTGGCTATTATAGGTGCCCAATTTGATATTCCAAGTAACATTAAAAAGGATAAGGTACAACAATATGTTAAGGTAGTAGTAAGGCCATCTATTCTTGACAATAATGTTAATTGGAAAGTCTTTGAGAGTGATGAACATGTGCTTAGTTTTTTTCTTGAGGAAGCTGAGTTTTCAGCTAGAAATCAAGAAAAGTTATAACAACAGTACAGTGATCAGATTATTCAGGAAAAAATAAACAAGTTACAAAAGGGTTTGGTCACCTTAGAGTCTATTTTTAGTTCAAATGATTAGCTTAAAAGGGGAAAAACTAGCATGCATATCAAGGAAGAACATTATGAAGAGGTGGAAATTTTAAAAGGTAAGCCTCTTAAGATTGGTAATATTTGTTCTCAAGAAGATAAAAAGGCTTTTGTTTCACTTTGTCAAGAGCTCCATGATACATTTGCTTGGGAATATTCTGATTTGAAAGGCTTTGATCCCAATATTTCTCAACACACCATTGAACTTGAGCCAACTGCAAAACTGGTAAGACAAAAACAAAGGCCTTTGAACCCCAAGATTGAGCCACTTATTAGAAAATAATTAAATAAGCTAATTGAGAGTAATATCATTTTCCCTATCAAACACACCTCATGGGTTTCCAACCTTGTTCTTGTTAGGAAGAAAAATGGGGAGATAAGACTTTGTGTGGACTTTAGAGACTTCAATAGGGCCTCACTCAAAGACCATTACTCTCTGCCCTCTATGGAACAAATTCTACAAGTTGTAGGTTCAAAGAGGTTTTCTCTACTTGATGGTTACTCTAGGTATAAGCAAGTGCTAGTGAAAGAGGAAGATTAGTATAAAGTAGCTTTCACCACGAAGTGGGAACAATGGCTTATAAGATAGAATTCTCTTTGGTTTTTCCAATGTCATTGCAACTTTCCAAAGAGCAATGGATATGGCTTTTCAAGGCTTAATTTACAAGTTGGTGTTGATTTCTCTTGATGACATAATTGTTTTCTAAAAAAATGTTGATGAGCATCTCTCTCATTTAAGGCAAGTGTTTGACAGGTGCAAGGAATATGGAATATCCCCTAACCCCAAAAAGTGCATCTTTGTTGTCCATGAAGGTAAAATCCTTAGACATGTGGTCTTAAAGCATGGAATAACCATTGATCCAGAAAGATTAAGTGCCATTCTTGTTCTAACTTTTCCTAGTCATAAGAAGGGGCTGCAAAGTTTCCTTGGTAGAATCAATTTTGTGAGAACGTTTATACCTGATGTAGCTAATCTTTTGAGACCTCTAACTACAATTGAAGAAGAATGTGAGTTTCAGTTGGACAAGAGAAGGGGAAATTTTTTTTGAGGCCATCAAAGAAGCATTAACAGTAGCACCTACATTTGTAAATCCTAACTTGGCCAAAGATTTCATCCTTTATGCTTTTGGTAGCATAGATACTATCTTTGCTATGCTAGTATAGAAAAATGAAGATGGGTTAGAGCAGTCAATAACTTTTTTTAGTCAAGGCTTAGAAGGTTATGAGAAAAGATATTATTTTGTTTAGAAGAATGTATTAGCTATGATTAGAATTCTCAATTTTTTTGTCATTTGGTTCTAATAACAAAATTCAATTGATGGTTGCTCACCCAAGTGTTAAATAGTTCTTATTAAGTAAAGATTTGAGTGAAAAAAGGGTTGGGTGGATCACCAAAGTGATGAAATACGATGTGGAAATCAAAGTTACAAAGTTGGTAAGAGGTAAGGGATTGCATGAAAAACTAGTTGTTGGGTTAGAAAATGGTGAAGAAACTCAAAAAGAAGTTTTCCTCATGATGAATAATGAGTCACAAACTGTTGCACCATCATTGGGTACTAGTTGGACACAAGAAATGATACATTTTCTTCAAACTAGTGAATGTCCACATGGCTTGGACAAGGCTAAAAGAAGGTATTTTAGGTTGCAGTCCATTCCGTTTGTACTTGTCAATGATATGCTTTTTAGAAAGGATCATAATGGAGTTTTATTGAGATGCATAGATACTGACCAAGTTTACAAGGTACTCCATGAATTTCATGACGGAACAACTAGTGGTCACTTTGCTCCAAGGACTATAGCTTGGAAAACTATGAGGGATGGGTACTATTGGACAAGCCTCTTCAAAGATTCCCATGCATGGGAAAGAAAATGTGTCAAATGTGCAATGCTTGCAGGAAAAGAAAGACTTCCAACTCTTCCTTTGCAACCCATACAAGTTGAACATCCCTTTATGAAGTGGGGTATTGACTTTATTGGGGCCATACATCCTCCATCTAGTGCTAGTCACTAGTGGATTTTGACTACTATGGATTATTTCACAAGGTGGACATAGGCTACAACTCTTAAGGAGGCAATTGAAAGTGTTGTTTTGAACTTCTATGAGGAGCTGGTAACGAGGTTTGGAGTTCCCAACTCCATTATTTTAGACAACACTTTGGCTTTCATTGGTACAAGGATTAGTGAGTGGGCTATAAAACAAGGTATATTCTTGAGCACTTCATCAAATTATTATCAACAAGAATTTGATTGAGATCATTGAGAGAACAATGGAAGATAACCAAAGAACATGGCATGTTGCACCAAGTTAAAATCTACTCTATGGGTGGATAGAATCACACCTAAAAGGTCCATTGGCAACTCTCCATATGTGTTGGTCTATGGGAAGGAAGCAAGGCTTCCTTTTTCCATTGAACTCCCAACACTTGACATAGTCAATCAGCTTGAGATGTTTAAAGAAGAAGACCCCATGGTAGTTAGATATGCACAATTGTTGGAGCTTGAAGAAGCAAAAAACAAGGCCATTAAAACCATGGAATTCCACCAAATCCAAGTGAAAAAATATTTTGACAAGAAGGCAACACCAAGGGTGTTCAAGGAAGGAGATGTGCTCAAAGGGGATGAACTTAAGAGTAGGCATGAGAAACACACAAAGTTTTATGCCATGTGGAGTGGTCCTTTCATCATTATGGAGTGCAAATAGCATAATTCTTTTCAACTATCTAAAATGGATGGAGAGATACTTCCTATCCAAGTCAATGGAATACACCTCAAACTTTATTTTTGAGGAATGATCACCCATTTGTACATATTAGCTTAGGTTCCTTGAGTCAATAAGTGTTGTTGCATGTAGGTTTTAGGAGTCTTTTCATTCTTCCAAGTGTTGATGCATAGTTGGTCAATTAGTAGCAGTCATGTCTTGAGATTTCTTAGGTTATTTGGAAGGTGTCAAATGTTATTTTGAGTATGCTACAACAATTTACAAGTTCCACTTTTTTGTGTTTCTCAAGATTTTCTATCACTCTTATGCCCAATGGATGGTTTAAGGCTATTGGTCTAAGTTTTAGTAGGAAAAACATTTATAGATGTCGACAAAATTGTTAGCCTATTTTTGCCTATGGCTTAAACAACCTTTAATAGCATGTTCTTGAAATTCAATAGATTTTGAGTCTAAAGTTTCTTTGACATTTTTGTTTAAATGGGCTATTTATTAAAGTCATGACAAAATATCATAAAGCTTCTAAATCAAAATCCAAAAGGTTAAGAAAATCATTTTGCTAAGTTTTGGGTGCCAAATAAAGGCTTGGTTATGAAAGCTCAAGTAAAACGTAGATAAGGAAAATAATAAGTCTTAGGTGCCAAAGCAAAAGGAGAAAAAATTCATTTATGGTAGCCCATATTGAAAGGAGAACTTTAGGGTTTTCTTGTTCATGAGAATTTAAGGCACGTTGCAGATTGAAGAAGTCCTCCATTCAAGGTCACATTGAAGGCATGGAGGTTGAGAGATATTTGGCATTAAGGGAGTCCAAAAAAAGAAGAGAAGTTGCAGGGCACATTGTAGACCAAGGAAAAGGGATGGAGGTTGAGAAGTTAAGGTAGCTGTTAGTTCTCTCCATGTTGCAAAGGCTCATGAGTTAAGGAGGGCATGTTCAAAGTTCTTGCTAGGCAAGCCTCTAAGGTCACTGTTTTATTGGAGTTTTAGCTTTTTTCAAGGTTTGAAGTTGCAAGGTCCTTTTATATCTTTCAAACCTTCTTTTTGGCCATGCCATGGAAGTGTTGAAGAAGAATGCAATTCCATAAGAGAATAGGGTGTACATTTTATCTTTTATTCTTGCATTTCGTGTGCAAACCCTAATGTGTATCAAGGGGTAATTAAGGGAGTGATCTTATAAAGAGCAAGATCACAGAGGGGTAGAGAACAAGTTTCACTATTTAGATGCAGTCTTGTGTTCAAGAGATTCACCTAACTATAGATCATAGTCACAAGTTAAACTGACATTCAAATGGATTAAGGAAAGTCATTAGAATACATACAATTCAATGAACATAACATAATGGAGTAGTGTTCTATAGGTGTGTATTATTCTAAAGGTCAAGAGAGAGGCAGGATTGCCAAATTCATGGCAACATTTAGAGAGGTAGATCACATAGATGATGCTTCAAAGGAACAATGCTCCCAATCAAAGCTAATAGTTTGCAAAATTCTCAAAGTCAAAATAATAATATTCCTTCAAAGAAATGAAAGATGAAATGATAAGGGAAAAATGAGCAGACATGTATAGGGTAATGCATTAGTCTTAATGACTAATATAACTTGTAATCTAGCACTATTCTATAGTATAATGCTTAGTCATCCATCCATATTAGCCATTAACATTTGAGTGTAGGAATCAAGATTTGTATTTTTCCTCTAGGCTAGTAAGTGGGTAATATAGATGCTCATTTGTCAAACCCATTAGCAAAAGCTTTAGGTGTACATGCATATGGATCCAGAATTTTGATTGAGATATTGAAATCAATTTGTGATAATAGGGATGGATTGGTCAGTAGCAACCTCAAAAGGATTCAATTGACATTGCATCAAATGTAGGAAATAAGAGGCAATGGTTTTAATCAATCCTTTGAGATTGGTGTTTTTTGAAATTAGAGAATGGTCAATTGCTAAGGAGGAAATGTCCTAAAGAGAGGGGCATACTGATGTATTTTTTAGTGTGGTATTCTATGAGTAATGTTGGTATTTCCATTATTTCCACTACTTTTGAGGAGTCAAAGATCATGCTAAGTGCAGGGATAGCTAACTGTGAATAGACAGTCATTAAGAGAGGTATCTAGTTATGAAACACAGTGATGTTAAAGTGGCAAGAGTCTCACTATTGATCTTGAAGGACAATTCCAATATCTTTTCCAAAATTTGTGACATATGTATGGGTCCTTGTAACTCTGTTTCACATGTTCAGTCCTTAGTAACAAATATAAAAATGTAACCTTTAAACAATGCTAGAGACAAGGAAAATGAAATTAGGGTAGCGACTATATAAGTGAAAGGTTGTAGTGATAAAGAGAGGGTAGTCCTATGAAGATCATCAAGGGGAAACTCATTATCAAGAAAAACAACTAAACATAGTGACTTCAAAGTCAAAGGGACGGTGTTAGAAGACAAGCACAACCTTTATCTTGAGGGAACAGTCACCTAACAGTCCATAGGAAAGTCCTCATTAAATGTAGTTGAACGAAATAAGAATTACTAGAATTTGCAAAGTTTGTGAAGATCAAAGCTAAATTCCTTTCAATCATCTGGTAGTGATCACAAAAACTTGCATGGAAATGGAACTTGATATCACAACAATTGAGCATGTAGAGTATGAAATGAAGAGGTATGTTGTGGAGATTTTCCACTCTTAAAAGAGATAATGACATCATTGTTGTTTGAGATAGATGTTATAAAGATATGTGCAATTCATGTGAATAGCTTTGATAATACAGTTCATATATGTAATATGAGTGATGCAACTATTATCCTTTTGAAGGGTCACACTTTCCTTGTCAAAGTAACTATGTGGAATCCAATAGTTTCTTTTCTTGCAAGAGAGTAGTATTGATTGGATGACAAAAGTATCATTATCTGACACAAAAGTAGTAGTCATGAGTGTATACACAAGCAATGTACAAAACTAGAAGTGACAATTGTAGTGTAGAAAATTGTATGCTCTTGAAAGTGATCCAATTTCACACTTAATTTGGACCTATTTTGGCACCCTTGCATTAAATACCCTTTAAAATCATCATTAATAGGCCCCTAAGACCCATTATTTTAGATCTCAAGGCTTATTTTAGCTAAAAACCTAACAAAATCATAAAAAACATAAAAAATTCCAAAAACCCACCCCGAAAATCTAGGTGGGACTCATTCACCACCTTGGGCAAATGAGTTCTATTTGGGGTTTTTTTAGGGTTTGAGTGAGAAAATCACCTTTAATTCAAATTTTTGGTTGATGTTGGCTTTTGAGATCTAAATAATGGTAAATTAGGTGTCAATGCCTATATAAGCAAGCTTCTAAGTCATTTTTTTTTTTATCTAAACAAGCATTTTCAAGAGAAATTTCAAGATCCAAGCATTCAAGAGTCTTCAAGCATTCTTTACAAGAGCATTCAAGAGCAAGTACCAGCAAAGTTGAAGCTTTGGAGCAACATTAAAGTGTTTTTGCAAGTCTTCAAGCCCACTTTCATTCAAGATCTAGCATTGTCAAGGGTTGATCATGGTTGTCTATAGTGAATCATGATGGATTCTAGGTTGGGGAGATGCAACTAGCCATCAAGCCAAGCCTAATGAATTATTTCCTAAGTGATTCCATCCTCCATTATCACTCTATATTCAACCTAAGGAAGGTACAAGCATTACAAGTGCTCAATTTGGTTGATTAGAGATCTCTTAAAGTGAGTCATTCATTATCCAAGCTTCATTCATGAATCTTGTTCTTTCACACTAGAATAGGATTGCATTGTATTTCAGATTTCATAATCTTAGAAACACTTAAGGTTAGGATCTACATTTCTATTTACATTCATGTTTCATTGTTTATATCAAGGTTTAATTACCAAACTAGGGGTTTGATCGAGGCAAACTGCCCATACACAATTCAAGTATATATTCTGTTTTGCAAGTATTTTTGTAGACTCAAATGTAAAAATTAGTTTGGGAGAAGAAAGAAGGTGTTGAAGTGTAGATCTAAACTTTGAATTCCCAAAAAAGTGAAACAAGACTAATTCACTAGAAGTGGCGAATTAGTCCCACTACAAGTGTTTTTCAAGGTTTTTTTGCAAATTTAGATACTCTTTTTCTAAAAACCTATTCCTATGCAGAAACCCAGGTTTGGGACTGATTCGCCTAGACTAGTGTATGAGTTATAGTGTTGGTATGTGGTGACTGATCATGCTATATTGTACACTCTTCATGTATCCTCATCATTTTTTGCTTCATCTTGACAAAAAAAAATGACTTTGTAGAACCCTAATTTTGGAAGCTTCTAAAAAGCTTGTTAAGTTTAGATGGGGGTTGTAGTAGGGAATTATTAGCGAGATTGTAATATGTTTTACACTAGATAATAAAATCATTGGATGGCTATTTTGTGGATGTAGTCTGGATTGGGTGAACCACATTAAATTCTCTATGTTGTCTTTTTTTTGCTTTAATTTTTGTGTTTTATTTCTCTATTTTATTGATAAAATCTGCATTTAATTATTCGATATCTATAGGTTCTAACCCTAACAAGTGGTATCATAATGGGTTATGTTTGATTATCATCTCCAGGAAAGTCTCACGGTTGAGTGGGAGTCTCATAGTTATGTGGGAGCAATGGCGGACGAGGGTAAATTGAAGGTAGATAAATTCAATGGGTAGAACTATTAGTTATGGAAGATGCAGATGGAGGATTATTTCTATCAAAAGGATTTATGGAGGCCATTGGAAGGAATAGCCAAGAAATTGACAACAATGAGTGATGAGGATTGGAATCTTCTAGACAGAAAGGCATTGGGAGCCATTTGTTTATGCCTGACACCATCAGTGGCATTCAATATTACAACAACAAAGACAAATCAAGAGTTGATGGAAACCCTAGTGAAGTTATATGAAAAGCCTTCCATTTCGAATAAGCCATTTCTTATGAAGCATTTATTTAATATGAAAATGGTAGAAGGTGGGTCAGTTGCTAATCATTTAAATGAGTTTAATACGGTTACCAGTCAATTAACTTCTGTAAATGTAAAATTTGATGAAGAAGTTAGGGCTCTTTTGATTATGTGTTCTTTGCCTAAAAGCTGGAATAGCTTGGTAATGAATGTTAGCAATTTATTTTTAGTTCGAATACATTGAAATTTGATGATGTTGTTGGTGTTATTTTGAGTGAGGAAATCCGTAAGAAAAGCTCAGGTGGAACATCCACATTAGGTAGTGTTTTGAATGTAGAAAATAGAGGCATAAAAAAGGAGAGAGGAAACAATTTTGGAAGTCATGGGAAGTCCTGAGGAAAATCAAAGGAAAAAAGGTCCCAATCTAGAGACAAGAGGGATTGCTAGTACTGTGGTAAGCCAGGTCATTTAAAGAAACATTGTTGGTCTCAAAAAAATAAAGGAGACAAAAATGAAGGCAATAAAGAGGCAAATGTGGTAAGTAATAAATTTGATGATGATGCTTTGATTCTTTCCCTTGATAATGCTGATGATTCTTGGGTGTTAGATTCAGGGGCTTCATTTCATGTTACACCCCATAAGTTATTTTCTTGATTATGTCCAAGGGATTTCAATGGTTTATTTGGGGAGATAATGAACCCTATCAGATTGTTGGAAAGGGAAGAATCAAGATTAAATTACAAAATTGGAATCATTGGCTATTGCATGAGGTAAGGCATGTCCCAAAGGTAAAAATAAATTTAATTTCAGTAGGGCATCTAGATGATGAAGGTTGTGTTGTTACATTTAGTGATAAAAATTGGAAGGTTACAAAAGGTCCCTTAGTGGTAGCAAAAGGTGTGAAAGTAGGTGCCTTATATCTTTGTACAGGTCATATGTTCCTTCTACTTTAGCTATTGCAAATAAAAATCAATGTTCAAGAACAATTATTGTAGTTCAATAGGAAAAAAAATACACAGTTGCTATGGATTTTGAATCAACACTGTGGCATAAATAGACTTGGGCATATGAGTGCAAAAGGTATGAAAGTAATTCATTCAAAGAATGTTTTACCAGGTCTAAAATGTGTTAATATGGATTTCTATGAAATTTGTGTGAATGAAAAAAAGAGAGTTAGTTTTCTCAATGATGGGAAGCAAAAGAAAGATGAAAAATTGGAGCTTTTGCATACAGATGTATGGGGACCGGCTCAAGTATCTTTCTTGGTCGCTCTCGGTATTATGTCACTTGTATTGATGATGCAACAAGGAAGGTATGGATTTATTTCCTTAGGCATAAATCTGATGTATTTGAAACTTTTAAGAAATGGAGAAGCTTTGTTGAGAATGAGATAGGTAAAAGGTCAAATTGTCTCAGATCTGATAATGGTGGTGAGTATTGCAGCAAAGAGTTTGAAGATTATTGTTCCTCTAATGGTATTTGTAGGAAAAAAATAGTTCCAAGGACTCCATAGGAAAAGGAGTGGCTGAGTGCACAGAACAAAATAATAATGGAGTGTGTACGGACTATGAGATTGCATGTTGGGCTACCTTTAAACATGTGGTTAGAGGCTATAAACACTGTTGTTTATTTAATCAATAGAGGTACCTCTAATCCTTTGGGTTGTAGTATTCCAGAGGAAGCATGGACATGTAAGAAGGTGAGTTATTCTTTTCTCAAGACCTTCAATTATGAAGCATTTGCACATGTAGAGATTCTAAAAATAGAACCAAGCTTGATGAAAAATCAAAGAAATGTATATTTTTTCAATATGGCATTGATGAATTTGGTTATAGGCCTTTGGGATTTTGAAAATCAATCTTTGAGAAGCAAGGATTGGGTATTCAATGAGAAAGTGTTGTACAAAGATCAGTTGCAGTAGCATGGGAAGAAAGAAAATGATTATGTAGTGCTAGATGATACTCCAAATAGTGATGTTCCAGTGGTTCATCATGCTTCGCAACAATAGCAACAACAAATACCACAAATTCTAGTAAATGTTAGGACGATCTTCATGATACAGTAGGACCCCTAGAAATATTTTCTCCCTTTTTATATTCTATTTTATTAATTGATGCTAGTGAACTAGAATGTTATGATAAAGCTATGCAGGTGGATACCAAGGTTCAATGGGAGCATGGAATGGAAGAAGAAATGGACTCCTAGCTGAAAAATCAAACTTGGGAAAAGGCTTTACCAAATAAATGGTTTTATAGGCTGAAGAGGAGGATGGAGGAGTAAGAAAATATTTAAGCCAGTTAGTTGTAAAAGGTTGCATAGAAAAAGTATTGATTTTGATGAAATCTTTTCTTTAGTTGTTAAAATGACTTCTATTCATACTATTTTAAGTATTTTGGTTGCTGAAGATTTGCATTTAGAACAATTTGATGTTACAACAACCTTTCTCCATAGTGATTTGGAAGAGGAAATATACATAGAACAACCACAAGGATTTAAGGTCAAAGGTCAGGAGAAATTGGTGTGTAGATTGAAGAAAATTTTATATGGCTTGAAGCAAGCACCTCAACAATAGTATATTACATTTGATAGCTTTATGACTAAGCATGGCTATAGTCGATGTAATTTAGACCATTGTGTTTATTTTAAGAGGTTGGATGATGATAGGTACATCATTTTATGTTTATATGTTGATGATATGCTTGTATTAGGGTCTAACATGGATCACATAAAGGAGTTAAAACAATAGTTAGCAAATTCATTTTCTATGAAGGATTTGGGGGCAACAAAGAAAATCCTTGGTATGAAGATTACATGAGATAGGAAAAATTGAAAAATGTTTTTATCTTAGGCTCTCAGGCTGATTATGTTGAAAAGGTGTTGCAAAGATTTCATATGGAGAATGCAAAAGTTCTCAACAAACCTTTGCCCAGTCATGTTAAATTGGTTAAGGATATGTGTCTGAAGACACAAGAGGAGGAAGAAAAAATGTCTAAGGTACCATATGCTTCAGCTATAGGTAGTTTAATATATGTCATGGTATGCACAAGACTGGATACTGCATATGCTATAAGAGTTCTTAGTAGGTATATGAGTCATATCAGAGTTGAGCATTGGAATGCAGTAAAATGGATTCTCAGGTATTTGAGAGGAACAACCAATAAATGTTTATGTTTTGGGGGATCTAATATTGATTTAAAAGGATATGTTGACTCAGATTTGGCTCAGGGGACATAGATACTAGGTGGAGTACCACATGTTATGTATTTACAATTGGTGGGACAATAGTGAGTTGGATTTCTTGATTGAAAAAGGTGGTTGTGGTAGAGTATGTTTCTGCAACAGAGGCATAAAAGGAGATGATATGGCTACAAAATTTCATGTAAGATTTGGGAAAACAGTAGGCTTATAATCACTTGTTTACAGGCAACCAAAGTTCTATACATATTGCAAAGAATTCCACCTTGCACTCTAAAAGAAAACACATATAGTTGAGATATCATTTCATTCAGTCAGTGTTGGAGGATGGATAGGTAAAGCTGGAAAATATACATATGGATGCCAATCTAGTGGATATGTTTACAAAGGTAGTGACAAGGGAGAAGTTGAGCTCCTCTTTAGCTTCAATTGGTCTTCATGGTTAAAAGTATAATAGAGTAGTAGGGTCTAAGGTGCTTATTTCTAGTGGGAGTTGTAAGTGTAGCGATGCCATCCAGGATCAGTCTCCAAGTGGGAGATTGTTTGGTGTGGAGCCTGATTATTCTCCAAGTGGGAGATTGTTGGTATGTGGTGACTGACCATGCTATACTGTACACTCTTCATGTATCCTTGCCCTTTTTTTCTTTGTCACTGACAAAAGAAAAATTGACTTTGTAGAACCCTAATTCTAGAAGCTTCTAAAAAGCTTGTTATATGTGGTTTGGATGGGGGTTGTAGTAGCATTATTAGCGAGATTGTAATATGTTTTACATTGGATAATACAATCATTGGATGGCTACGGTTTTGTGGATGTAGCCTGGATCGGGTGAACCACGTTAAATTCTCTATTTTGACTTGTTTCTACCATATTCTTGTGTTTTTTATTTCTCTATTTTATTGATCAAATCTACATTTAATTGTTAGATATCTTCCTTCTAACCATAACACCTAGTAGGTTAAAACTATAGTTTTTTTAGTACATTTCAAAGCTCATTCAAGTCTACTTTAGTTTTCTAAGTGCACACATTTCATCTTACAACTTGTTATTCTATTTCATATACATTTCTAGGTCATCTAGTTAAATTTTGCATCATATTAGGGTTTAGTATTTCATCTTGCATTTCATTTGTCTTTCCAAGCCCTAGCTTGGTGGTGAACCCCTCAATTGTTTACAATCTACCCCTAGGACAACCCTATTGCAAGATATCTTTCTCCTTTTCATTGAGATCTCTAGGGCATCCTTGAATGTTAGTTGCAAAAAAGTGGTGATCTATGTCCTAAACCATAAAACATCCATTTTTAAACTAATCAATAGTCAATAGAGGGTAGCAAATCATGAGTCTTAAATTGATTCTATTTGTATTAAATAAAGTGCATGTTGTCTTTTGATCTACTGATTTTTATCATTTCATAAATGTGTAAGGAAATAATCAACTAGGACTGCTAAGAACATGATGATTATGCATGGTCCTCATAGAGCACATGCAAAAATTCAAATGTGAATGATAGGTAAGAAATGGTAAGGGAATTTTCTAGGCCATGAGGAGTAGAGAATAGACTTTCAAGGGATATGCAATCATCATCAAAGTTGATGACAAAGATAAAATTATAGGAGTATGCAAGCAAAGATTGTCCACAAATGTAAGAAATGTAAGATATATGAAAAGAGGATACCAGGCCTAATGACAACATTTTTATGGTAGGTCATATGGTGGAAGCCTAGGGTTTTCCTTTTTAGGTTTTTTTACTTGATTAATTAAACAATGTTTGTTTAATTAATTAAAGTTCCCTTTTATCTCTTTTACACTTAAGCTAACTTTAGGTGCATAATAATTAATTATTTTATTAATTATTAATGTGCAAGCCTAGGGTTTTCCTTTTTAGGTTTTTTTGACCTATATGTGGTTGAAAACTTTTCTTTTGTAAATTAATTCTTTTACACATTGGTAAATATAGAGCTCCACATCTTTGAGCATTTTTTCTGTGTTGCTTCTCTTTGCTTCTCCCTGTAACAGGTATTCTTAGCTTGCAGAGATCACTGGGCTCCTACATGGTATCAGAGCATTAGATCTACAGCTATCTGTTCTTGTTTTGAGAATTTTTGCATTGGAAGCAGATCTGGGGTTCAAAAAACTAGGCAAAAAGGGTTCTTGAAAGAAAAGTTTTTTTGAAAATTTTATCGACCCACTCATTCAGGTACCGCTGGGCCTGTAGGTATTGGGTGCATTTTTGATTTGCACCCATGGTGTATGGCACTATAGGTAACGTAGGGCGTAATACCCTTCCGCCCGACGCACCACCGGCATTCATCCACGCCCCGCCGATCCCACCACCGACGCTCTTCAACTTCGGGCGCCCTCCTCGCCTAACGGGTTCGGGTTTCCACCGCCGTAATTTCTAACTGCTTATTCTTTTTTCGCACTTCGTTTCTTTTCTAGCTAATTAATTTCGACACGCTGGGCCTTTGTGCCCAATACCATTGCTCCGTCACATCGCTTCAAAATTTATCGACCGTCAGCTTCTGCAAATTACATTAAGTTCCTATTCATTGAAGTTCTAGCCAGCTCAATGCTCCTAGCATCACTGGTCACATTAGTGACATGGGCCGCCCTCAACTCTACTGATTAACTCGTCGCCGCTGCACTGTGGCGACGTGAGCGCATTCCCGTGGCTTAAAGGAGGCGTATCTGTGCGCTTTTTGAGGAGACTTCA
>VDFB02109320.1:0-13505 GCA_007258455.2 Sequoia sempervirens | reverse complement strand
TTAATTTTCACTGACTTACTAACTCTACATGAGTTACCCTGGCACCACTTTGTGTGTCGGCCCTCACAAAGATCCACTCCCCTAAAATAACTCAAGAAATCTAAGTTTCACTCACTAAGGTAGACAAAGTGCACATAAACCAGAAAAAAAAAATATCAAACATGGATCACGGACATCACATCTTGTTTATGGTACCAAGTGTCTATAGACCATACAAACCCATGTGCACTACCCTAGTCAACTCAAAAGATTGGATTTAAACAAATAACAACTCCCACATTTACAAACTTATCTAGAAGGCTTGAAATCTAATACAATCCCAATTTGCCCAACAAAAGAGAAAATACAATTTAAAGCAAATCAGAGATTATATACATCTAATCTTAGGATCTACTAAATCCAATCAAATCCATTTCTTATAGCATGAAATTCAAATAACATGATTATAGTTCTTTTCCCAAATAATAAAAGAAATTGTTACCATTAGTCTAATTTTGATTTTCTCAATTTCACATATCAATAAATATCAAATTTTCTTTTCCAACCTTATTGTTTTAAATCTAGTTGATTTCATACTTAACATGCATTTTAACCAAAATAAATTCTTATTTCATTACTAAAATAAATATGAATATATATTTATTTAAATATATATATATATATATATTTAAATGTATTAATAATCAAAATCTAAAATCCAAATCTCATTTTATAAATGAATATTCAAAATTCATTTTTCATTAATAAAGGAATTCACAAACAATTTTAAAATTTATAGGAATCGCATACTATACACAGAGGACTGTGTATTCCATATAGCCTTTGGCTGTATACACAGCCCTCCCCGTATGGGGAGGCGGCTGTATGGCAGTCGCGCGCTGCCTGTGAGGGCAGCTCCGACTACCTCCAAAGCCGTCGCCCTATATGGGGGCGGCTGTGGGGGTAGCCCCTGTGGCCCCCCTTTACTCAGAATTATTTTTTTAAAATAAAATAAAAAACGAAAACCCTATTTTCATCCTGCGTTTCTAGAATTTAATTCTGTTTTCAAAAAAAAAAAATCAAACCCTTATTTCACCTGTACGACGATTTCACAAATATTCATGTAATGAATATAAAATTTTCACAATCCAATATATATATGAATGTATATGTGTATGTATATGTAAATATATATATATATATATTATATATATATATACATTCACAAATAAATGATTAATAAAATACTAAAATCAAGCGATTGCTTTCAACAAGGTTTTTCATCAGGTAATTGAGAAATTTAGCAGTATACACAATTTTCCCTCAACAAATTTAATTCAATCCTAGAGGGTTTTTATTTTAATTTCCAAAATAGAAAATTTCCTTCACAATCTATTTATTTAAAATATTTTCTATAGGAAACTTTTAATAAAGATTGTTTCAGAGGTTTCCAATTCCTCAATTTATCTACAGAGTTTTCTTCTGAAACTTTCCAATTGCTTAACAAATTCTACAGGGTTGCTCTAAAATTTCACTATAAAATCTTGTTTTAAAAGATAACAGGAAAGTAACAAATTTCTACAAAATAATTTTTACAAAATTCACCGTGAAGGAAAATAGGAATCACAACCACAATTATTTCCTCAAGCAATCTTTAAAGTCCACAATTTTACAAAAACTTACACAAATCTAATTCTTACATAGGAAATCTTTCAAAAGAAGATAAATTAAATTAAAATAGGGAAATACCTATATTCCTGTAGCTTCAAAAACTTGACTGTAGAAGCAAAGCTTTGTTAGCCTGTTGCGTGCAATCTTCCAAAGCCCTTCCAGAACACCAATTTCCAGAAAATGCAAATACTAAACCAGAGAACTTCTTCCATAAATATTAAGCAAATCACAAAGGAAATCACAAATTTACACAAATCAATATTTTTAGTAGAACCCTGTTCTTTTCATTTCCTGTGAAGTGATTTCTTGTTTTTCCCAAATCACATACATCTTCCGAGAGAATCCTCAACAAGAAAAAGCAATTAATTTAACTAACACACTTGGCAAGAAGAAAATATCTTCTAACAAACTCATGGAAAATCTTTCTTTCTTCCTTATCAAGAATTCAGTGCATATTAAAGAATTAAAGAATTCAAAATTCAAAATTCAATTTCCTTTTATTTATTTATTTATTTAAAATTTCATTCCCACAAAACATTTAAAGAATATAAAATCTATTCTCACAAATAAAATAAACTTTTAATTAATTAATTAATTAATTTAATAAAATAACTTAATCAAAATGATTAAATTATTTAACCAAATAAATTAATTTAATTAATTAAATAGAGTATAAAACTTTAATCTAAATTATCCAAAATTAATTTGAATAAACATTAAATTAAATAGAACATTAATCTAACATTAAATTAACAAATTTTTCCTTTCATAATAAATAATCGAATCAAACACAAACAAGGCAACCAAAGACACCAAACCTAAACTGATGACATACTGTGACCAGTTTTGAGACTAGACTAGGAAAAACCTTGTTACTACCTCCCAATCAACATTTCCGTTAAGTCTTGACACGCTTAGACCTGAGAAACCAGGTAGAGTCGGTGTCATGTACTTGCAATCCTACAATCAAACAAATAACATACATACATATAATCCATTATTCAAACACACCGTGAGAGAAAATCATGGAAATCACTAGGAACTCGCAATCGAGTGATGCAACTCCATTCTCCACACCAATACACATCACATCAAACTGAAAAATTAAATAACAGTTAATCTACCATAAACATATATATAGCAATAACATCTGAAATTAAACATCTATGCTAAGATAAAGCATGTCAAAATAATTACCACCATACAATGTATCATATCACAAAATAAATCCACCATCGCTCTAATGTCAGCGATTAGTACATCAAAACAAAGTACCAAGGTCTAACAAAGTGAAAACATGCTAACAAAAAACATAAGCAAAGTGGAGGGGTACTACAATATAGGTCACTATGCTTCAAGATGTCCAAATAGAGCTATGAACAATAAGAGTAAGGAGAACAAAGGAAAGATGATTAAGAGAAGTTAGTATGTTAGAGAAGATGTTGGTATTTATGATGATGAATCTAATTATTGAGATGATGATGAATGCTTGTTCTTGGATTTAAAAGATGAATCTATTTATGCTAACTCTGAATGTTGTGTGAGGGAAAGTGTTCCAAAAAAGACAAATAAGATTGAAGGTACTTTGGTATCTGCTTTTTATTCTAGATAGGATAACGACTATTGGGTTGTTGACAATGGATGCTCTAATCACATGATTAGAGAAAAAAGTAAGTTTGTTAAATTTGAAAAGTATGATGGAGGATTTGTTAAATTTGGAGATGATTCAGGAGCTAAGATTTGTGGAATAGGTTCAATCAGTTTTGATGGAAAGCATAATATTGAAGATGTTTAATATGTTAAAGGTGTAAGATATAACCTCTTGAGTTTTGGAAAAATGTGTAACAAAGGATACAATATTATGTTTCAAGATGATGGATGTGAGATCAAAAAAGGGTTCAGAACTGTGATTGCCACTGGAAAGAGGATAAATGGAAATAGCTATCAATTTAAGGGTGCTGATGGTCATTGTTTTATGACTCAAATTAATGATAGATGGTTATGGAATAGGAGAATGTCACATCAATTTTGATAACCTAGTTAGAAATAATTTACTTCAAGTAGAGAGAGATTTTCTGAGGATTATAAAGCCTATCAATGATCTTTGTATAGATTTCCAATTTGGAAAACAAACTACAAGTAGTTTCAAGGGAAAGGAATAATCTTCTACTGGATTGTTGGAATTGGTACACATAGACCTTTGTGGTCCTACAAGAGTGAGAAGTATTGAAGGTGATAGGTATTTCATTCTTTTGATTTATGATTACTCTAGAATGACATGGGTTACTTCTCTTAGAGAAAAATATGAAGCTTTAGATAGATTCAAAGCTAAGATTTGTGGAATATGTTCAATCAGTTTTGATGGAAAGCATAATACTGAAGATTTTTACTATATTAAAGGCTTAAGGAATAATTTTTTTAGTGCTAGAAAAATGTGTAGCAAAGGGTATAATATTGTGTTATAGGATGACAAATGTGAGATTAGAAAAGGATTTGTAACTGTGATTGCTATTGGTAAGAGGACATCTGGAAATATCTATCAACTCAAGGGTTCTGATGGTCATTGCTTTATGACTTAGATTAATGATAGTTGGTTATGGCACTGAAGGATGTGCCACATGAATTTTGACAATAATTTTAGAATTAGTTCAGTTCATGCAGTAAGAGACTTTGTTGATGGTGTTTTCTGCAATAACAACAACTCGATGAGAAAATGATATTCTATCTCTCTTGAAAGATAATCTTCAACAATAAACTGTTGAAAATCACCCCAAGGTCTCTCGGGTGTTAGGTCATAACAATGCATAAACAACTCAGATAAAATGTGAAATGCTGGTAATCACAATCGGACCTTACTACAAGCAAACTGTATCTTTCCACTTATCAGATCTTGCAATATGATGATTTTAAATCCTAAATCTAACCAGATAATAAAGAAATAGCAAAAGATAAGGGTGCAAGGATTTGATAAAATCTAAACTATTCCTAGAATGAACAATGCAAGTGACATATATCTGGAATGGACCTATCTCAAATAACCAGTTCTTGATCAACCCACAATGCAATCTTACAAGAACGGTGCAATCTTCTGAGGTATACAGATTTTCAAATCATAGACATTCATCTACAATCGAACTTAAGCACATTAAATGTATGGTCCAGGTTGACTTCACCAGCCTACTACAATCAGATAGTTACTGGGAGTATAGACCAGAGATAGCTACAAACATTCCAAATATGAAATCATAAACATCATTCATCAAACTAAAACTAATCTAATTCTGAACACTAAACCCTAAATCTTCAAGCAATTTTGAGAGATAGAACAATAAGAACCATGCAAGATAAAATAACACAAGAGATTTCACCAGATAAATCACAATGCCATCTGTTGTATTAGATCACCAAAATGCTGCAACAATTCAACTGTTCTGATTACAATACTTGCTTCAAGAAATTAACTAATACTTCTACTACAAAAAATGCTCTAGCTCTTTCTGCTCTTACTTATCTCTACTACTTTCTAGCTAACCCTTTACAATGAGGCAAGAATTCCCTTTATAGCAAATCTCAAGGTATGTCGGCCCAGCCAAACATTTACAAAATAAGAAAAACCCGCCAAAACAAGTCGGCCAAGGAAGAATCAAACTAAGGCACACATTAAATGCCATTCACCATCAAGGTCGGCCTTGACACAATCCTCAATGCAGTCCGGTCCAATGCATGCCCTATGATAATAGGGAAGCACAAATCTCAAAATAGGCATTAACTGCCACTTCCCTTATCCTTTCTCTGAACCGATGACCCCTGGACCCTCAAGAACGCTCCATCCAGCTCGGTGACAGGTGGCAAAGGTAATACCCTAAGCCGACATTTAATGGAGTCAATTTCATCTTTTGACTGTTCAACAATCTTGTCCCAATCCTCCTTGCTGGCCAAATATCTATCCATTACTGCAAGGTATGTAGCTGCATCATCAAGCTGGTGGCCGGTTAGAACACTCTCAGAATCCGGGGCATAAACTTCATGCCACCACTCTTTCAGCTGTTCCAGACTTAGATATTTTGGAGCAATCTTTCTCCTTCCAGTCATCACCTCAAAGAAGGCAATGCATCCATCATACATTGCAGTAAGATCACCATCAATTGATTTCTTTCATTTTTGGATCTTCTTTATAGCCTTCTGTCTAATCTGCAGAGCCTCAAACCATTCCCAGGGTTCATCCAACCTGGAAGAAGGAAGAATTCCATCCGTAGCCAATTGTTCTTTACCATGTCCCATGATGACCCTAGACTTCTGCAGCAAGAGATCCATGTCCTCCTTGTCCTGGGACAGCACATGCTCCAACAATTCTTTAGCCCTGACTGCATCCTTTCCAACTGATAGGATTTCCTTAATGGTATCATCTCCCTTTACTTGCACATTCATCAGCCAATCTATTGCAGTTTGAGCTGAGGCCTTCATTTTTTCAATCCCGGAGATTGTTTCCTTAGGCAGAAAACCAGGAGTAGCCGAAGAAGAAGGGTGGAGAGACTGCAGGGGTTTCATCACCTCCTCCAAGCATTTCCTTAGTCTTTCATTCTCTTTCTTCAACTCATGCTTGGTCTGGGTCTCCTTCCTCAACCGACCAATGATCACTGCACTGGACCCTTCATACTCCTCTATGTCCTGCTCCATGGATGCCGGTCCAAGGTTGATAGTCTGCACACTGTAGTCTTGGCCAGTGACCTCTTCCCTAGTCTTGTCTGTAGCAGGGGTGGCGATATGGATAACCCTGTTGTTTGTTTCATCTCTTTCCACCCTTGAGACCACCTTAGCTGCCTTCTTTTTCTTCCCCTTGCCGATTTTGGATAGCATCTCATCCCAATCCAAGGGAGTGTCTTCAACTACTACCTGTTTCTTTCTCGCAATCTCCTTCTCAAGCCAATCCGGGGCTGTAGGCTCCACCCGGATTTCTTCTGTTCTTGTTTCTTCCGGCTGTTCTATCATTTTCTCTTCTTCCTCTGCAGTTACTTTATCCTCCTCTTTCTCAGGGAGCTTCTCACCTTGATCAATTTCTTCAAGCTCCACCTCTGGTTGTACCAATGATGGGGTTCTAACAGGGATGTCTTCTTTCTGCTCAGGGGATCCGTTACCTCTGCCATTCTCCAGAGAATCCTCATACATCACTAGAGGAGAAGTATGCCTTTCCTCCCCTTCTGCTTCGAGCTCAGCTGCCTCGCCAAAGAGTGTCCCTTCCTCGAATGGCTCCGCCTCTCCGCTAGTTTCATGCTTCTCTGGAATTTCCTGTCCAAGTGCACTTGGTGGAGGAGAAGCAGCCTTGGATGGTTCTACAGTTGGTGATTTTGGCGGAGGATCTGCCTTTGGCACAGTGTCCTTCGGAGAGGGAGTCCTAGATCTCCTCATGTAAACTTTTGTCCTTTCTCCTCCTGAACTCTCCACATCCACAATAGGGGGCTCATCTTTTGAGGCAACCTGACCCTTCTTCCTTGAAGTTCTGGAGGTTCTTGTCTTCTTCGGTGGTGGAGGAGCATCCTCCTCTTCTACTTTTTCTGACCCTTCCTCATCAGAGGACTTACTAATTGTCAAAGTCTTCCATCTCCTCTTCCCTTTTGGCTTCCTCTTTGGTTCAGGCTCACTTTCCTTGGGACCTCTGATCTTTATCTTGAAAGGAGAGCTCTTTACAGTTTTCCCTTTGGGGTCATCTTCCCCAGATTCCTCTGAAGTAGACATGGGATTGAGATCTCCCATCAAATTGAAGGTATAGGCTACCTTCTCGTTCTCTAACTCCCAAATCTTATGCTTCAACCAAGAGGAGGTGAATTTCGTAACCGGGGCCATTAGGTCTTCTAACTCTGTGACCTCATCCTCATTCCAGCTGATGTCTCCGATCGACTTGTCTTTCACAGCTTCATAGGCATGATCCTATACCAGATTTCCATCATCTTCTAGTTGGTCTGGGATCAACTTAACATTGTACTGTCTGATTGCATCGACAGGGAGTCTGGAATACCTCTTTTTCCTTGCTTCAAAATCATCCTTGATGTTGGCCCAATAGTCCTCTAGGTCACTTTTATGCCGGTACTCCCTGGTGGCCTTCTTCTGTGCCTCTCCTGTGATATCGAAGTTCATCCTCTTGGAATGGAAGGAGAAACCATACGCTGCCAACTCCTCTCCTGCAGTATGTGCTGACTGGATGGAAGGACACACTTCTGCCACACCAATCCCAAGAGGAAAATCTCCACCGAAGCCTGTCTTATGCTTTTCTTTCTTCACAATGGCATCAAACTCACAAATCTGCCTCACAACCTCCAACAAAACAATGTGATCAGTAGGATACCGAGGTAACCTATATGGAGCGACCGGGCATCCATCAATTCTAAGGTAGGTGAAGGTGGGAAATTGGATGAACCAGGCGCCATAATTCTTTATCAGCCCTTTGGCTCCATCCGACAGTCTCATATGTTCAGCATTCTGGAGCATCCTGGTGATATGCATCGTGAAAGCATCATTAGCCCTGTGGTAGTCTTTGTGTCCCAGGTGCAGTTCCGGATAGATCTCATAGATTATGTCCTGTCCGAGTGTCCCTTGTGGATTCAAACCCCTATATGGGTAGAATCTGGCTAACACATATATGACATAAGAGGACATAGTGAACCTCTTAGTCTCCAGAACATTCCTCAGCTGTTTGTCAATTTCAGCACTAATAAGTCCTGCCCAATGGTAATTGGTGCCCTGTTCAATCTTGCTAATCACATGCACCATCCAGCTTTCTAATACCCCAACGGTCTTCAAACCAGCTACCCTGCTCAGAAATGTTATAGCATCATAGATATCTGACCTGAATTTAACCCTATGCAGTTGCTTGGGCAGTTTAGAGTGATGGGATTTTGGTTTCTCTAACCATGAGTTGATCATCTGTTGAGCTTTGGCTGGCTCACTCTCATAGTATGTTTTAGCCGTGTCTATGTTCAAAGCACACACAGAAGACAAGTCCGGCATGTCAAAGGCCTGGGAAATGGAAACAGGACTGAAGTTAGCCAAAACTCTCCCCTCAGTGCTAACCACCCTTCATGTATCAAAATCGTACTGCCGAGCACATTCCAAAATCAGCTCATAACATTGAATTGCTGGAGGGAACCCTGCCACATGCACTAGCCCGGACTTCATCATTCCATTCCTTAGGGTGGACAGATCCTTTTGAGCCGTCCTCTGCTTAAATTCTTCATATCTCCAGGCCCCAACATTGGTATCAGACACCTCGGCCCATACAGAAGACACCCTGCTCTGAGGAAGCTGACTCTTCATATCCGATCTTAGTCTCTCTGCCTCAGAAATGGAGGACCCCTCCGTGCCACCCTTAGATTTTTCGACAGTAGCCTTGCTTGATTCGGCCTGCACTCACAAAGACATCATTAGTATTCAATTATTATACATATTCCAACCTAAAGATTAGCCTAAAATCATATAAAGCAATTAAAATCCATCTCAAACTTCCAATCCTTGAGGATCCGGAGAAATAAGGCAGTCTCGGAAAATCATGCAAACCGGGAAAATCCGGTCGGGGCAGAATTTCAGAGAAATCTGACCCAGACGGACTCTCGCTGTCAAAGCATCATTAGTCACATAAATCATTAATACAACCAAAAATCATTAGATTGTCGTGAGATTCATTCATTGGCATCAAGAAATAAACATTCAGCATTTATTCCATCAATCTGATCTTTGAAAAATTAAAAAAAAGATAAGACCAGACAGGAAAATCGAAAAAATCCGGATGGGATGGATTTTCGCGGACAGGTAGATGCATTTCAGAAATTACTCCAGTCCGCGGAAATAGCCTAAACCGGGAAAATCTGGGTGCGCAGAAATTTCGTGGACACCACGGGAACCCGACAAAGGAAAACCCGCAAATTGGCGATTAAATGATTACGCAATCCTTTCTACCTGAGTTCTAATGGTCTCAAAACTGACGCTAATCAACAGAATTCAGGTTGCACATGATCCCAAACTCCCAAAGTTCTCAAATGACGAGTCCACATGGTGAAATGGCGATGCCCTAACTCCAACAACTAGACCTCCGCCATTAAAGCCTGGGTAAGCTCATGATTTCAAAGAAAATTATCATTTGGGTGATTAAACAATGGACACAAGGATCTCTCCAAGGTATGAGCAGGCTGGGCCGAATATACATCATGAAATAGCAACAATCCTATAGGAAGTTGGCCAATTTGGGCAAGATGAACCAAAACCCTAATCATCCCAAATTGCGGCGAATGACACACTTAGGGACTAGCCCTATTCAGCCAAGGTTACAAAAAACTCATCCAACTCTAAATTGATAAACAAAATGCGCACAAAGAGGATGATAAAAATTGATGGAGGGAAAAGTCGAACCCTAGTTCTATAAATATAAAATCGTGACCAAGCAAAGGCCAACCCGAAATGATGATTATTCAGCACTTAAACACTCAATCATTACACAAGCAAATGGAAAGGGCAACGATAACCTACCATGGATCAATTCAGACGAAACCCAAACTCGAAGAAACAGCCGCAAAAATGAACACGCCTAGGCAACGCAAACCCAGACATAGACACCCAACAATCCACACACAAGCTGCTTGGAATCAATCCTCAAAGCTCAAATGAAGCTCCTAATCGCCAGAGTAATCAACAAGTGAACAATAAAGTCGGAATGATGTTTAAAATGCCCTAAATCCGCCCATATACTCGTCTGAGCAAAGGTACTTAAGCATTAATGGGCGATGAGACACTTCTGACAACTCCGGAAACCTGAGCCCAGGACGGAATTTTGAAAAATCCTAAGATATGCGGAAACGCAGATTTCGTGGAAATGCAGAAACCAGGGAAATGACGAAGTTTGGGACTTTGGCATAGACCGGGAAAATCCGGCTTTAATTGAAAAAAATTCTCGGTCAAGCAGAACCCGATTCAGAATCCACCTGTAAATGTATTACACAAAGAACCAGGGCCCGGGAAAATCCGCTGGAGCTGGAAAATCCCGGAGTTGGGTGAAAACCCGAATTTTGCTTAAAACTCCATTTTAGTCAATTCAAACCTTAGGGCAAGGTCAAAGCTAACAAGACCAACATGTCAAGACCCTTAAAAAGATAAGTCCAATAAAACCAAAGGTCAAAAGACCTTCAAAAGAGGGTCCCTACCTAAGTATGCAGGGGTGCTAAACCGCACAAAAACAAAGCTGTGACTGCATAGAGAGACCAGGAGATTGGTTGACGACATCAAATAGAGGCCATGACAGTAGCCTCCTAGGGTAGGAAAATTTCAGTAAGATTATATAGGGAGGCCGTGACAGAGGCCGCATACTATAGGATGCACTACCACTGGGATGTACCGTAGGCACTCAGACAACCTGATTTGTCAGAGCATAGTGATGCACGACTGAGAACTGAGGAGCAGCCTGAGAGGAAGGCCGAAGAGGGTAGCAGTCATTAGGGCTAAAGCTCTCTCATGTATAAACACTTTTTGATTTTGTTGCCCGATTCTTTCACACAAATATACATTCATGGGCTCCTTTTTGATAGCCTCATGGATATTGTACTTATGATCGACATACATACACTGATCCAAATTTTGTTCCATGACATTTAGTTTTTGATATATATATATATGATACATATACAAATGATTTATGTTGTGATGTGTTCACTTTATTTAATTCTTATTATGTATGGATGGTTGAGATGCTTATATTTGATCATGTATGGATGCACTTTACTTATGCCTATGGGATATGCAATGTTATGTTCTTTTTCAGTATCTTTTCAAGAAAGGCTATGCAAATGTTATGGATGCAAATGATGTGGATGCATTTCATTTTTGTGTATTTTCTATGCAATTTTATGATGATGATGCATGCATATGGACGTATGGATGCAAATGATTATTCAATGCATGTGTATGATATGTGATGCAACGATTCAAGATGCTTAGAATAACAAATCTATATTATTCATCACAACTCAAATGATAATGTAGGATGTATGATGTGATATACCATGATTATGTTGATGGATGTTTTATGATTATCCTATGATTATGAGATGCATGTATGTTGATTGTTTGTGGATGCAGGGTGGAAATGATGTTTTTGTTGACTGTCATGATACCGGGTTAGTGTGGAGAGAAGATAGAAGAATAGAGAATGATTGTTGATTTCAATGTTTGCTTCAAAAGATCCAACAATTCTACGATCCATCAAAACTTTATTAGAGATGGTGACGAGACATGCAAAATGAGGATGAATGCAGGATGATGAGTTTCTCACATTTTGGGATTGGGATTTTCCATCGTTCCTTATTGTTTGATATAACACATAGACACGATGCATCGAGGTATTGATAACTAGGATGATGTTGTATCTAGTGTAATGGAATTTGACTCGGCAAACAAATAGGATAGTTCTTGTTCACACCTTGACATACGGAAACCTCGTTGTAATGTAAGTTAGAAGCTTAGAATATATTGGACCAAAGCATACACAATAGTCAACAACTTACTCCAAATAACCTTCCTACACACAACTAAGCAAGTATGCCCCAAGATGATTTTACAAGAGTACCAACAAGCACAACAAAATGAAAGATAATGATCGATGCCCCATTCCTTTCTCTCTAAATTGTTTTGATAGACATCATCAAGAGGTCTTCAGAATGGGTCATTAAGATAAATCATAAGAAAAGATCAAAGAAAAACAGTCAGTGTTATCTATATCTCTTGCCTGGTTTAAATTTAGCTAAGGTGATAACTGATACTGATGTCCATCACAAGAAGGATACATCCTAGGACAAGTTGATCAGATGGTTGTTTGCTGTTAGGATGATGATGCTAAGATGAGTTGTTGATATACACTTCACTCACACATTTACCTATGACCTAGACTTTAGATTTTGACACTTAGGTTCTCACTTTATGACTTGCTATACTTTTCTTCTATTTGTTTCACCAAAGGTTGAAGGTGATGATCAATTTATTATGGGTGAAGGTTTATTTTGGGTGTAAGCGAGATGTGATGGATGGGTTTTGGATTTTTTGGAATATTTCAATGTTTTTGGTATTTTTTTGAAAATGTTTTAAGGTTGTTTTTGGTCTTTTTGAAAGGTTATGCAAATGTTTATGTTTTTGATTATTTGAGGATGTTTAGGGTTTTCTGAGATTTTTGAGGTTGTTTAGATGTTTTGAATGTTTTCTAATATATATATATATATATTCTGATTTCCCAATATTTTTGTATTTTTCTAATTTTTTTGATTTTTTAGGGGTTTTCTAATATTTGAATGTTTAGGGATTTTCTGAGATATTTGGATGTTATGAGATTTTCTAAATTTTTGACCAAGAACCTAACCTAAAAGACCTATCCTAGGGGTCTCGGGAGCTAATCAAAGATAAGCCTTGCCTACGTTATACACACAGAGACCACGTAGTTTGACTAACTCAACCTATTAACAAGATGAGATATGAACAAGTGAGAAAATTATGCTAGTTTATTATGATGGACTCCTAAAGGACTGACCTAGGGTGTCTTGGGGGAACATCAATGATGGCCTTGCCTACGTTCAAGCTCAGAGACAATGTAGTTTGACCAGGGGTACCAATTTTTGGATTTTCAATGTTTTGATCTTTTTAGGGTTTTTGATGTTTTCTAGATGTTTTGGATTTTGAGTTTACAATTTTCTAAATGTTTTGGGATTTTAGCTGTACAGGATTTTGCAAATGTTTTTGGGTATTCTGATGATCGCTTTATGAATGGTTTTGGATTTTCAAAAGTTTTGATGACCACAAGATATACAAGAACCCGATTATGATCCATAACC
>VDFB02109317.1:0-43231 GCA_007258455.2 Sequoia sempervirens | reverse complement strand
TTAGGAAAAATGAGAAAATCTCCCTCAAAACTTAATGTGAGAACCTCAAACATGATTCAAAAGGAAGTTAAAACATTCTTCTATTGAATTCTATGAATTTAAAATCATATCAGTGACTGTACGGGCCGTACAGGTCTTAAGAAGTTTTGAAAACAGTGAAATTTGCAGAATATAACGTGGTATTTGATTTGAAATTCACAGTACATCCAACAACTAATATTTGAGCCTTTAGAGGCCTTTAAATACATATTCTAATCTAGTTTCAACTGCCCAATGCCTATAACTACCTTTCAAATTCCGACAACCATTCATATTCCTAAAAAGTTGCAATTTTACAATTTTTTCCTTGACAACATTTTTGCATTTTGTGCAACTTTTGCAAACTTGACACCTACAACTCTAAATCACCCAATTACATATCAAATGGTCTTTTTAGACCTTATTTAGCATAATTAGACTCAATTTACTCCAAAAAACCCTACTGACCAACCTATTACAACTTCAAGAATTCAATGTTGCAAATGGTGAATTATGTGCTCCTGCACCATACACCCCCACAGAAAAATAGCTCATGCCACATGAGCACTAATTTACTCCAATTCCACCTTGTTTTCCAAATGTATACTACTCTAAAAATATCCTTCCTTGGTGTAGATAATTAGTTCTTGTATCATACTCCGCCCCCATGTCTTTATTTGCACTTGAACATGATTCATTTTTCATAGTCAGACCTGATAAAGGTCTTCTATCCTTCCTCTGACCCAAACATGACAATGTTCCCATATTTATGCAATCAAATAAACTCTTACCTTGGGTTCCCTGATCCATTTTTCCTTTTGCTTCAGACTCATGCTTGTAGTTGCCTTTATTGTCTTGTCTACCCTGCCTATCCATCATTTTCATCACTCTTACTGCTTTGTCAGTATTTTGTTCTACTGTACTGTCCTTACAATTTGTTGTGCTCACTGTACCAGTAGATGTACACTTTACTGTACCTGCAAACCGTACTACTTGTTCTTTCACCATACTTCCATTCAATGGACACACCATTGTGCCAACTAGAACATTCTTGTTCCAATCTACTACCAACAATCCTGAAGTAACTTTCTTACCTGTTGTCCTAGCATCATCATGCTTTTTACTGACTGCAACACTTACCTTATTGTGTTCATTTGAAATTCCTACAAACTATTTCTTTCCACACATGATCAATTTTTCTTTACCCTTCTCATCTTCCATCAAAGGAGTTAAAACATACCTGCACCCATCCTTCATTATTGTATAGGTGTTCTCTCTACCATCATACAAGGCATGCCTAACATATTTCCAAGGTCTACCTAGGAGTAGGTGACAACAATCCATAGTAAGAATATCATAAACTACACTATCTCTATAAACCCCAATCTAGAAATCTACCACAACTTTTTCTTTAACCAACAAAGATTGTCCTTCACTCAACCATGACACTTTATATGGCAATTTATGAGGATTTTTTTGCAAATTTAACTTATGCACCATCTCACTTGACACCATATTCTCTGTAGAACCGGAATCAATGAAAACTCTACATACCTTATTCTTGCACTTACATGTGGTCTTGAAGAGGCTCTTCCTTTGCAATGGTTCCATCTCTTTTGCTGCCTTCAATACTGTCTTCCCCATCATCAACATTTCCCTTGTTTCAGGAGTAGCTCTCAAACTTGTAGAATGATTTCTTTCACACTCCTCTTCTTGAATGATTTGTTCCCTCCTATCAATCCTTTTTTCACCACTTGATGAACTACCAAACCTTTCAGGACACTTCCATGCAGGATGACCATATTCATTGTAATGATAACACCTCCCTGCAAAGACATTAGAATCTCTTCCACCACTGAATCTACCTCTACCCCTAAAACCTCCTCTAGTATAAACACCTTGCTCCTTACCTCTATTTGATCCTTCTTGTTCTTCCAATGGTTGATTTGGTGTAGGGATTGTTCCTCTCCCTCTTGTGCTAGTTCCTCTTCCTCTCACTGATTTCTCTTGTCTCCTTTTAAGCTTTTCCTGCACCCTGATTGCTAATTGAAAACATTCTTCCACAATCTTTGGGTTAGCAACAAGTTCATCTTGTATATTAAATCTCAAACCACCTAGGTATCTAGCCACTTTTTTAGTTTCATCCTCATCCCTTCTTGACCTTATGCTTAATTTGTAAAATTCATCAGTGTATGACTTGACATCAAGATCTTTTTGTTTCAGACCTTGGAACTTCTTATACAATTGAACTTCACAATCCTTTAGAAGAAATTTACCTTTCAGTTTTTGCACCATCTTGTCCCATGAAGTAATCCTTGATTTTCCTTATTTTCTCCTTTCTGCTTGCTCGTAGTCCCACCATAGAAGAGCATGACCTTTAAGTTTTTTTTTGCCACCTTCACCATCTGCTCATCTGAAATTTCTTCACTTTCAAATTAATTATCCATAGCATCAATCCAATTAGGAAATTCTTATTCATTTAAATTACCACCATACATAGGAAGATCAAATTTTACCTTCATTAAATCACCTTTCACTGCTTTGAGCATCTTTACCATCCTTTGATCTTCAGGGTCTAGTTCTTCATCAACATCTTCATATTCTTCATCATCTTCTTTTGTTTCACTTTCTTCATTCTCATCTCTTCTTTTCTTTGTCTCCAAGGAAACAAGACTTTCCAACACTGCATTATGTGACTCTAGAAGCTTAACATGCGTCTCTTTCAGATCTTGCAACTCTCTAGCAGCACCAACACCCTTCAGAAGCATCTTCACCAATCTGCCTTTTCACCTTCCAATCACTTTGTTCAAAACCTACAAAAATCAATCAAATCACCAACAAGAGACCTTGTCCTTGACCTCTAATACCACCTGATGCAATCAAGGTGGTTGATACTCAATATCCAACTCAATTTGATCAGATACAAACAAAGAAACAACCTCCACAACACAATTCTCCCAAACTTTCCCAAGACAACACCAATAGGCTTCTAGCCTTCAAAAATCAACAAATGGAGATATCTTTTGGAGAGGTCCATACAAAGGCCAACAAAACATCCGTACAAAGGCCAAAAAAACATCATTTAAGACCTCTCATAGATTCCCAAACATCACATCAAAAGAACTCTAATGGTTTCTTTGCAACAATATAGAGAACCACTAAACTGCCTTGTTCTAAGGCTACTAAATTAGCCAAATTTCCAAAGGAAACACTCCCTAAACTCCTTGTTTTCATCAAAAATCATTTGATAGAGTTAAATTGTGATGCAAAACCAAAAATTCATCAACCATTTCTGATATTCAAGACTTTTTCAACGCTGATCCAAGAAACCCTCCTTTTTCATACAAAACACTAGGGTTTTCAGGAACCCCACTATTCTGGGCTTACAAAACACAACCAATGCATCAAAAAACTTCAATAAGGTCTATACAAACTTTATAAACCTTCACAAAACCATTTCCCTCAACAACTCATCAAAACCCTTCTTTGGTAGCTCATTTTCACAAGGGAAAACACATTTCCTAGATCTAGGGCATCCCTCCAAATCATATATCTTGGATCCACAGCCTACCATTAGAAGTGTCATCCCACCAAGGCATAGGTTTATACAGTAGGTGGGATGACTAATTTACCATTTTAACTTCAAACAGACCCTGGACTGGTTTTAACCAAGCAAATTCAGGAAAAATGAGAAAATCTCCTTGAAAACTTAATGTGAGAACCTCCAACTTGATTCAAAAGGAAGTTAAAACATTCTTCTACTAAATTCTATGAATTTCAAAGCATATCAGTGACTGTACATGCCGTACAGATCTTAAGAAGTTTCTAAAACAGTGAAATTTGCAGAATATAACGTGGTATTTGATTTGAAATTCACAGTACATCCAATAACAACTGATATTCAAGCCTTTAGAGGCTTTCAAATACATATTATAATCTAGTTTCAACTTCCCAACACCTATAAATACCTTTCAAATTCCCACAACCATTCATATTCCTAAAAAGTTGCAATTTTACAATTTTTTCCTTGACAACATTTTTGCATTTTGTGCAACTTTTGCAAACTTGAAACCTACAACTCTAAATCACCCAATTACATATCAAATGGTCTTTTTAGACCTTATTTAGCATAATTAGACTCAATTTACTCCAAACCACCCTACTAATCAACCTATTACAACTTTAAGAATTCAATGTTGCAAATGGTGAATTAGGTGCTCCTACACCATAAGGTCACGATTTACATTTACCATCATATTTACCCATGAAGGTAAAAGTAACCTAGTAACTAAGAAACAAGGTGTAACATACTTCCCCCCTTGTGAATCATCATCCATGATGATTTAAAGTGCCAAAACATACAAATAAATTCAAATAAAGGTTTTTCTTTCAATTTTCACATCATGCACAAGAAATAAATAAATTATAATAAAACCAAAATAATCTTCCCTCATCGAACTGTCCTCTGCAATATCATCCTTCTTGGAACTTTCACTGAGTGACTCTACTAATGCTTTAGAATAACTTGTGTACTTCAATTAAACTCTCTCTAATGAACTATTGAACATAATCACATTAACTCATATGTACATCATAAGTACAATGGTGACTATATCATATATGACACCTATACCACAGTGACTGGAAAACATGTTCTCATTGACTATCACACAATTATCCTTAGTGTAACCCAAGTAGAAAAGGAATGTCAGTGTATTTCGTACTACACTGTGGGTCCCATCCTTCCCTTTGGTCTTTACACCATCAGACAACTCAGAAGTTGAGACCATCCATCACTGACACTAATATTTACCTTTAGCATAATAATACTATCCCTTGACTACTATCAATTCCAAGCATAACAATACTGCTTATTAATTTAAGCTTTGTATCAACTAATTTTTCCTTGACCATTTTGATCTACTCTTCCATTTATGACATCATTTCCACTCTAAGGCTATTCTTATTTCCTAGCTTTTCCCAACTTATAGGATTTCAACCCTTCCTTTCGAATAATGTTTCAAATAGTTCATATTTCAATGATAGAATTTTATTGTAATAAAATTATTCCACAAATCCTCCAAGATTTGGTTTATCCCTTTTAGCCTAACTAGATGTCTCTAAGAAATAAGTTGATCATACATTCAATTGAATTTTTCAACAAGGTGATCATGGTTTATTCAAAACCTTAATGCTACTTGTGTGTCCCAATATGAGATAGTCTTCTCAGGAACATTAAGCAACTACTTTACACAAAGTATCCTACAAATCAAAATTTTCAATCAGAGTTGGTTACCTTGGTGAGTTTTTCCACCATAACACTCTGCCAATTCCATCAACATAGAAAGATAAAAATTATTCTAATGATCTACCACTTCCTCCTTGTAATTTATGAGAGTATACAAGTCCTGTCGATGACGACATCCTATCTTCATCCTCTAGAATACCAAAAAACTTGCTACATACCTTGAAAAATCTTACTATGTTCCCTTCTATATTATACTGGTTCCACATCAGTTAAATAAAATTTTCATTCCAGTGTGTTCTAAGTATGACATAAATTTCCTCATTACATTCCTTAATCTTCTAGAATCTGGTACATAGGTTCTTTCTCTGATTCATAATAGTCCATCCTAACTAGGTGAAAAACTCTTCCATGGACTCATGCCACATTGATTCTAAAAATATATAATGATTAGACATTATTGAGGAGTTAGAACTCCATCTTAGGACATCCATACCTTGGCTTTCTTTTTCCCTCTATCTATTTCCAAAGTCTTATTTTGGTTTCAGCTCAATCTATCTCTTCCGATGAGCATTTAACTTGGTTGAGTAACGATCCTCATTAAATTTTATTGGCTTGATATTATCTTCCAAAATATATCAATAATTATTACATAGCTAGTTACCAAGTATGAAAGTTTATTGATAACTCAAATTCATGAGTACATAGATCCTCCCTTTCCTTTTCCATAGGTGATAATCTTTCCTTTCATGATTAAGCATACTACCTATCCTTTTCTAAAGCATCATTGATAATAACAAGTTGATCTTCTAAACAAATATATAAAGAATTATATTGTAAATATTTCCCTCTCATTTAGTCAATAGCCTTTGAACTTTCCAATATCTTTCACTAAAAATTCTGATACCTTAACCTTTAACTACAACAACCTTACATTGTGGTCGTGGAGTTCAAAACTTTAGATATAGGATTTTTGAATCGTGACTTCGGAGAAGTCAAAAGTTCTTCCAGATTAAAAATACATCATTAGACGTTATCGAAGTCCAACTATTTTCCTTCTTTCCCCCTTAGTGTTTCCAAGATATTAGATCATTTTAAAGTTAAACTCTTAATAATCATCCATTTTCTCCAAATTGGTCAAATTGATTTAACATTCCTTTTTGTTGGTTCACCACAACTGAATGTTTGTTATTCACCTTACTTACCCTCCACGGTATTCCTTAAATACACTTTTTTGTTTCCAAAATCAGATTCATCATCGTCCTCTAATCTCTTAGAATCGGCAGTTGGATCCATACTAACGAGATGTAATATACAACTTTTCTAACTAAGAGATACTCTAGTATTTCATTCCAATTCTCTTTTCCATGTATACTAATAGCCTTTTATCCATGTTCAGTTTCCCATTGGAACATCTTCAAATGAATATTTAAGGATCTAAACATAAGTTTACTTTTGTTGACATGTCGGTAAGTTCAATTTGAACTTCAACCAATCTATGTTCTAACAAAGCCCTTGTTGAATTAGTTTGATTAAATTATTGTTCATGCTTTTGCTTTGCAAACAAATTTTTAAAGAAATTTTGACCAAATTCTTGGTGATTTCATTTTTCTCATAAACTTAGAAATTCTAAAGTTTATATGGTTTCTTTTCCCCCTTTTTAATTTTCAATTAGAACCCCAAATTGACTTTGCCTATTCCAGTTGGTGGAATCATGTCGAATTTCATGTTTCCCTTTTTTGACCGATCTAGTCTCTAACTTTAGTTCTAAGGTGCCAAAACTGCCAAAAATCTTGATTCTAATTATCTTTGCAAGATTTTAACCTTGTACTGAATCAGGTCTATCAAGGGTTATCCAACCTCTTGGATACCTCTCTAGTTGATTTTTATTCACAAAACATTGACTTACTACTTCAACTGAAGTTTCAAATTTATGCTAGCAATTAGTCCTTTTCCCCATTAAAGCATTTGTATGAATGGATATAAACCGTATTCATAGACTTATAGTACCCTTATTCATAACCTTTGACTCTTAGCAACTGCAGGTTGCTATGAGGGTTTACCCTAGTTCTTTCTCACCCTTAGAGTCATTTAACCATTTTGTAGGGTGAAGGTGATCATTGGTATTTCCCCATAGCCTTTCTTCTTAAACCTTGTTTCATAACTTCAACAATCAAAAGGTGTCTCTTAATTTGTTGGTGTAGGAGTTTTCAACTCTAGGGACAACCCTTTCCTAGTCCCAAATTTAGACAAGTTTTAGAAAGATTGACTTCCTTATTGTTTCCCTTGTTCCTTTTTCTCCTTGCCATCCTGGCATAAGATCTTTTCAACCATTATCAAATAATAATGTTTATGTATTAATTACATAATAAGCTCATAGGTTTTAGTGTTGAACCTAGTAGCTCTGATACCATGCGTAACATGCCATTGTTCTACCCAATAATTTTTACTATGTTTTACCCACAAGTGAATAATTTAAGAAGCCAACGCTTCGTAATAAAAATTTTCTTTTCTAATTCAGTAACAATATGCACATTTGAAATAAAATCATTCCAAACTTTCCCATTGCATTACAATGAAACATTACCAAAAACCCAAGTAATGATTCCATATTACATAATTTCATGATAACATTTCATATTTACAATTTCCATAGAGATGGATACACAATTAGATACATAGCTTCTACGAGATTACTAATAAAGAGATACAAATGGTCCAGATGTCCCAACATGGGTGCATACATTCTAGATGTCCCCATTCCTTGGTGCATACATTCTAGTTTTCCCCAATACTGGCACATACATCCTCAAATATTGGCCACCAATTGTATGAGGAGAAGCATCACTCAAGCGCTATTTTTCTGACCACAAACTTACTCTGGTCCTCCACACATCTACCAAACTGGTAATATGGTCCTACCCTTCGATGAAGAGATTGGTTTGGTAACCTAATAACCATAGCCTTCTTTGAGCATGGTGTTGTGTCCTACATATCTAGAGCTACCATACAATGGCTACAACCTAATGTATGGCAATCCCTACCTAGTATGTAAACCTGGATCATAATGAACTGATAGTGCAAATAATGGCTACTTACACTACTTTGGCCAAAGTATTCATCACCCAGTACTTCGAGTGGAGGTCACACGCTCACCCACCTTTCTAGCTTGATTTGGTTTATGACCATTCATACTCTTCACACACATTCTATCTAAAAAGAAAGTGATGACATAACAACTTGAATAACAAGGTCACACCCTTTCCCATGGATTATTCTAACCCTAGGAATAACCAAGTTATCCACATGAATGAACATAATTCCACAACATTAAATGACTCTATTTCAAAAGTACGATCTTGTCAATAAATGACCTGAATTCGAAAGTATGATATCAACAATCATTGACTTCAATCAAAAGTATAATCTCATCAATAAATGACCTCAATCAAAAGTATAATCTTCAACAATAAATGACTTCAATCAAAGTTATAATCAACAATCAAATGATCAATCAAATCATACAAGTTAATCCCAACCTATTTTCTTCATTCAATAATCTTGTACACAACCCAACCAAATAGGTTATTCGCATCCTAGGGTTTCAATCAAAAGTGATGTAACGATCAAGTGATCATAAAAAAATCATAAAACCTCTCTTTGAATATACCTCAAATATTCACATGTTTACAATGCTGACTACATTTTTATATAATTTGGAGGATATTAGCTTGAGAAGAGTTTGTGATTCTACACCTACAAATCCTCTTCTCAATACGACTTTGGGTCTCTGGAATGTAAGTTCTCTTCTAGAATTTTGTGGATAGGAATAGACTTAATCAAAAAATAAGAAGATAACATAATAATATAAAATAAGAATATAAACATAATTAGAAAATACATTTTTCACCCCTAATATTGAATATTGATATAACAATAAAGTCTACACCCTAACCCTAGGGGAAAGACTCTCATCCTAATTTCAAGGAGATACGAGTAATCAATCAAGTATAGACTAACAACATGGTTTGCATGACATCACAACCTATCAATGATGACATGTTTATCATGCCATCATTCCTGTTGTATTACTAACTTCATTATCCCTAGAGGTTTACCTAGCCTCATAAGCTAACGACTTCAAGATAACACTTCAATATATATGAATTTCCATACTTCACAACTCATGCAACATACGTATGGTCTTAATAAACTAAGTATAGTTCCAATAGCAACATAACCACTTAGATTCCAAAATAGTGTATATATAAGTATTCCTAAATAAAAGGGTTTCACCAATTCAAGACTTAACCAAGAATCACATAAGATTATCCCAAACTAGGAAATAATCCATGTTCACAAAAAACAAGCTTATCATGCATTTAAAAAAATACTTTCCAAATAAAGGTATTCATAAGAAAATAACCTTTAAAACATAAAATAATAAGGAATAGAAATCAACATGCCTGTATTAAAATCTCCAATTGATATTACTTCCTCCCAACTTAATTCCACAAGCCCGCTTGCTACTTCTTCTAAGTTCAACCTAACTTCCACTTCTAGCCTCTTTCTAATTCTCTCAATAATTACAATTGCAAAATAACAAAGCAACTCTCTAACTCTCGAGCTCTCTAATTCACTTGCATAGAAAATACAATAGAATAACAATGGAGTAATCAGAATGAAAAGTGTAACAAATGGTAGAGAGAGCACCTCTATATATACTAAAATTTGAGTTTCCAAAGGCTATAAACAAACTAATAATTCTACCACCTTCCTATACACATGCATCAAATCAACTGAATGAAACTCTCAGATTGCAACACATGACAATCCTCATATTTCCAATGGCTAAGTTCACTTTATTCTTGAGACAACATGACTCTTTTATTGAGTCAAAGGACAACGATGCCTCTCTATTGGTTTCCTATTTGTTCATGTAAGTTGACTACCTTCAAAAAATGCATCCAACTCTTATTTAACCAAGTCTCCATGTTGTATGTTGGTTTGAAGACTTCTATTCTCTTTCCACTTACTATTTTGGCATTAAAATTTTCCACATACACATGTTGTGCATTGATTTTTATATTATCAACAACATTTAAATGAAATGCATGCCTCTTCCTTAGTGCAGGTTAGCTCTTTATCTTATATCATTAAATTTGCATATATTTAACTCTTTAAACTTTATGTGCTTGGAGTTATATCCTCTTCCAAGCGCTTAATATAGTGCAACTTTTACTCTTTCATTGATGGCTTTAACTTAAGCCATGTTTACCATTATGGGTTGTGCCATATATGTGCCCTATGTTACTTTGTAAACATTTTAAAATGCATTCCATATTTTATATATATAATAATAATATATATATTTATTATAATTTACCATTATAATATATATTATCATATATATATATATATATACGTAAAATCATTCTTTGATATCAAATATATATTATTATATTATTATATATATTATTAATATATATATATGTATATATGTAATATAACTTCTATATATATTAATATATATATGTTTATTAAATCATTATTTTCCAATCACACACACACACATATACATTAATATGTATGTTTTTAATATAAACTCATACATATATTAATATTTTTATATACTATATAAATATATCAATATCTCAACATCCATATATACACATTAATTTACATGTTGATTGATGGATACATATATACATAATATATATTATATATGTCATATTTACCCTATCGATATTCTCATGCACATGGTATATCCGTACATGGGTATGCGTAAGTACATCTACTTACATATATGCATGCACACATATACTCATATGTATGAGTGTATTGTAACCACATATGCTCATATATACATTTATATGTATATTTCCATTGGTCAATATATAAATATAAACTCTCGAAGATGTAACTACACTTAACACAAAGGTGTAACCTAGAATCTCAAAATAAGAACAATCAAAGGCTAAACCCAAAACCATTACCAAACATTCCCATATAGTGACCGAAGAGTACTTAGCATTTCCCGACTAACTTGACTCCACTAGACCAACTAGGTTGTGAGTGTGTGATAGCTAAAATCAGCATATTAAGGGTTACCAAACCAAGTTATTCTCCTGAGTGATACTCCCCCTCTCATACTCGAGGGCTTGAATCCTTCCTACATCCAACTTAGTGCATCACAAAGGTATTTAGCCATTCACATAAAATTCATTTGCATTATTAAAGCATTAAAGTATTCTCATTGCAATACATTCATTCATCATATTTTTCATTAGTATAAACCATTCCTTCAAAAGCAATAACATCTTAATGCATATTCCAATATTTCATTCACCTATTAAACATATTAAGGTCACAATTTACATTTACCATCATATTTACCCATGAAGGTGAAAATAACCTGGTAACTGAGAAATGGGGTGTAACATTTAACCACTTGACCCAAGTTGTTTACTACTTAGAAATGTAATTTCTTAGGTACCCTTCAAGCAATTTGTTGATAATTTTAGTCTATCCATCCATATGGGGATGATAAATTATGCGAGTGGTGACCTTTGTTCCTACCAAGTGAAACAATTACTACCAAAAGTAACTCAACAACCTATTGTCTCCATCACTAACAATTTTCTTAGGTAACGGGCATCTAATCTAAAAACATCCTTGAAGAATAAATCAATAGTTTGTGAACACTACAACAAATCCCTGTGATTAGCTCCCTTTTTTTCTTCCACCCACTATTTTAGTCAGCACTATTTTTCGGGATGGCGCTATTTTTGGTGTATTTTGCGCCAACCAGAACAAGTCGGCGCTAAATCAGGCACAAATTTGCACTGACATTAGCGCCGCAATTAGCACCGCTATTAATTCCCATTGTAACATCTTTATTAACATCAAGATTAGTGCCAAAAACTATGCCTACTATAACACCCAGATTAGTGCCTAAATTAGCAACCAAATTAGCGTCTACATTAGCGCCCATATTAGCGCCTTAACTAGCACCTATTTTAGTGCCTGCTTTAGAGCCTTTTTTGGTGCCTGATGTAGCACCTAATTTAGCACCTAATTGTTTTGATCTAGCAGGGATTAAGGGTATTTGAACAAAAATCCTTCCCCAATATTCACTAGCCTTCAGTTGCTTGCCTACTTTTCACTTGCATCAAAAGATCTACTGCCTTTGATTTTTCATTTTATTTAACATGAAATGCAACAATTTATGTGACAAGATCCATACTATCACCAAAATTCCCCATTTATTCCTCCAGATAATCATAAACAAAGCAAATTTTTCCTTTACCACAATACTTTGTGCAGATTAAGGGTTGAGGGTTGAGGGATTAAGGTTTGAGGGTTAAGGGCGGTTTAATGTATAGGGTAGAGGGTTGAGGGTTTAAGGTTGAGGGTAGAGGGTTGAGGGACGTATATGGTTTAAGGATTAGGGTTGAGGGTCCAATGTATAGGGTAGAGGGTATAGGGGTTAATGAGGGATTAGGGTTTAAGGGTACTTGAGAGTTGAGGGTACTTGATGGTTTAAGGGTTGAGGGATTTGTTAGGTCTCAAAAGTGCAGGTGTTAAACCATAAGGGGGTTCCAATCCCTTAATACACCTTTGGCCCATGAACAAGGTAAACAAGACTGATTACCTTATACTCTTTAGGTTTTGGTAGACCTAGGTGGTATCCCTGAACAATAAGGAAGATTTACAGGTAAATATGGTTCTTGAATTGAGCAATCTACTCACTAAGGCACATGAAGGTGGAGTAGATAGAGAGTTTTAGTGACTAATTTCTAATGAGAGTAATTGAGAATTCAAGTTTGTGAGTTGTATTTTGTATGCAATATCTAATTATGACCAGTGCCTACTTCTATTGGGTGGACAGAGTGGAGGGGTGAATGATGGTTTTGGAGATAGGCTTCTGTAAGATGGGTAGATTCACTCTTCAACTTAACTCGAATAGTTGGGAACTTTGAATGTTTTCACCTTGTGCAAACATGCAAGTATTTCAGTTATTTGGGCTCTTCTTAGTAATCCTAGTGATATCCCCTTATGCTACTGTGAAGTTGTGAAAGGAAACCAATTAAGAAAATCTATTCAAAAGGACTTTAATCCAAATAGGAACCTATCAAATTTGATTTCTTAAAAGGAACTTTAATTCTTCTGCACACCGAAACCAATCAACAACATCACACAATTACACCAAATGTGTATTAACAAATTAAATATATTTTCACACACTCAATTTGAATAACATAAACATCCACTGTGGAGATAGCCAAATAACATATAAGCATATAAATCCACACAACAGTTGGGCACTTGAAAGCAAATTAACAATTATGCATAACCTTCTCCATTATATTTATCTTTGAATAATATGCATTATAACAGTAGTTTCTGATATGAGATGGATGAGAGAATTGGTGCAATCTATCTTCTTACTAATGCCTACCCTAAATGGAAATGATGTGATGATGATCTATTTGGGTCTTGGTCTCTCTTATTATATATGAGAGGCAACAAGCTAAAGACCCATTACAAAAAGTCATGTCGTTTGATAACTAAGCATAATTAAGAAAACAAAATATTGCAGCAAATGCATGTACCAATCCATTAATCTCCAAGAAGAAGCCTGCGACCACCTAAGATCTGTTCAAAGCTTCTACTCCATGATAGGGTGCTTATGCTGTCGATTGACTCCTTTCATCCTGATGGTTGTCCTGTTGTCTCTAGTATATCCATAGTTTGGTTAAGGAACAAATTAAATGCAAAGAGGTGATGAATGTACTCTTTTTTAGCACAAGTATCTGTATTGGAGATCACTTCCCTCATATCATATTCCCTATACATCATCTTCTTGAGCTGCTTGTGATTATTTTGTAAAATTATGTCCTCATCATTGATTTCATGTAGTGCAACAGTTAGAAGCACATCAAATTCTTCCTTCCAATAATCATACTCTCGAGGATTTCCCATATCATCATAAAGTGTTGGAGTTGAATTTAAGTAGTCGAGATCTTCTATGAGCATGTTATGATATCCATTGTGTGATTCTACCAATTTGTTATGTGTCTGCATTATTTTTCCTTTTAGGATTTGCTTGTCTCGAAGCTCCTCTCTCTTTTCAATTATTCTCCACCGTAGTCATTCATTCTCCTCTATTGTTGAGTATACCTGCTTAAATTGTCTCCAATATTCATCAACACATTTCATCATCTTATTGAATCTCCCCTAGATCATTTTAGATGTAGTATTATACTTGATGGTTTTGAATTCTTTCTCCAATTGTTTACATTTTTCCTAAGATTTCAAGTGGCAATTTTTCCAATAAGTTGTATCAGTCATTGCATCCAATACTCTCTTATCCTTTTCAAGCCATGGGGAATACAAATCTGGTGTGGAAGAGGAATATGATCTTTCTCTTTGATGTGCTAATTCCTTCTTCAACCTGTCATTTTCTTTAACCAACTCATCAATCTGTGCTTTGGTGAATTTTTCCACATTGACATTTAATTCTGCTATCTCCATGGGATTGGTATCCCCTACTCTTTAGACCAAGAGATGTCCAAACATTTGGTTTGGATTATTAATCACATTTGGTCTTTTATCATGGGGGTACATTGAACAAATAAGCAAGGTGGCCTCATCTAGATTGTATCCAGATCCTGAATACATCTTCTCACTTGCTTTCTCTGTTAAGTTCATTGTTTTGTCCCCTCTCTTTCTGAAACTATCAAACACAATTGCAGAGTTTATATCGCACCTAGAAAAAGCAATACTCCAGCTTCCTGAAGTAACTCTCTCCCTGTCTCAGGAGTGATGGATTCCATCTCTTTGTCTATTTCTTTTTTCAATTCTTCCAAAGCAACAACCTCTCATTCAAGAGTGACATCCTACATCTTTTGTCTCATTTTATTGCCTTTATATTCATAAACAAATGATTTAAACTCGAAAGACTTAACAAAATATTCATTAGAAATGAACTCATGTCCAACCTTGACCCTAACATCATCAGATAATTCATCTGATGCTTCAAATCTTACAACATTGTGTTCCTAAGGAGGCTCATACTGTGCAATTAGAGGAGCACTTATTTGTTGTACTTTCTCATCTTCCTTATCACTCTCCTCATCTTCACTTATATCAGTATCTACAAAAAAACTCACCTCAGGAGTTGGCTGTGAAGGAATATAATCTAAGGGCCCTATATCTTCAACCCGCACTCCTGAATAGGTTGCATGAGTGGCATCAAAGACAAATGAAGGAACATCCTTTACCAATTCATTCACATGAGAAATGAGTTGATCAATCCTTGCTAGAGGATCCTGTATTTCACCAAATTCCCTTGAATAAGATGGGACATTTCTTGTTTTCCATTCCTCTGCAAGCATAACCCTATTATATGCAGTCATTTTGTTAGTGGTAGAGGCTTCATCATGGTTTCTAATCACATCTTTTTCTAAGAACACATGCTCATATCCTTATAACCCCTGTGATAGCCTTGCTTTGTGGATAAAGCCTTCTGCATCAAAATTTTCCCTTTTTATTGCCTAGAGGGAGGTTATACTGTGCTAATTTAGCATCAATTTCCTCATATCCCTCATTTGCAACCACTATAAAGTCTCCAAAACATAAAGTGTTGGGAATAATTGATTGTTTGTTGTGTCCTTTGAGGTGTTTGGCATCAGATTTTTCTAATTGTCTCACAATTTCTAAGTAGGAAATTCTATCAGGAACTACTCCTGGCAACAAGTGTGGAGTTCCTTCAAACCCATAAACCCTGATCACTGTGCAATCAGGAAAAGCATACCAGTCTCCCTAGTTATGATTCACCTTATTCCTTGGGTCATTTTCCTTTGGTCTTAGAAACTTTTGTACTTTTGGGGATAAGTTATAATCACGCAGATATCCCAACAACCTCATCAATGGTTTCACAAAAACTCCTCAAAATAAAGATAATGAGATCTACCAAATCGACTATCCCACAATGAAATCCACATCTATACAGGTTTGAGGTTTCCATTTTCATATGTATCTCTTATTCTTAATTCTTCACTCCAGACCCTTCTAACATGTCCCTCATGCATGAGCAAATGCATGAATAAAGAATAATGTTTGAAAATAATATATTCACCATTGTTTTTAATCTTTTCAAGCTCCTAGTTTAGGGCATTGGCCAAGTATCTAGCATAATTGAATGATCTGGCATCAATGCTTTGTATGCCTATAGCTAAGACCATTGGGGCAATAGACATGAAAGGTGGGACCTCTACCCCCAAAACCCGACTAGCTGAATAATAAGTGTATTATAAATATTCTTCAAACAAGTCCTCAGGAAAAGGAGGGTTTTGATTGCTTGAAAACCTCCTGAGTTGACCTCATTCATTCTTGGGCCTATGCAAGGGTAGTTTCCATCATTTATAGCTGGTATCCATATGGTGATACTTTGTCAAGAGGTCTCTAACCATGATTGGAAAGTTCATAGGAAACTCTAACTGAAACACATTAGAAATTAAATCCTCAGAAATAACAAGCACATCAACCCCATTATGTGATTGAATAGTTGTCCTCTTGGGATCATATCTGCTAGCCAGAGCTTTAATTAGTTCTACATTTATGAACACGTTGGGCACCATGAGTTTTCCCAAGTTCAACCTCAATGGGTTGCAGATTGGCTGAAACCTAAATTATTTTCTGTAATGATACACGAAGAGTTCATACCCGTCGTGGTGTCCAAATATCTCCCAAGCCCTTATTTTTATCTAATAATCTATCCATTGAAGGATTCATTTGATCACTCCTCTTGGGTCTTGGCCCCGACCTAGGGCATTGATCTATCAAGTCTTGATTCAGGTGTCTCTTCTCAATTTTCTGTTTCTTAGCTTTGGGTTTTGTTGCATTTTCCTCCATTGTTTGAATTCTTAATCTTTTGAAAAATACAACTTCTCAGTTGGGATTGGGGTACTTACTTGGGTCTTTCCTCCACTAGTTTTTGCTACGTAGGAAATCCTAGCTTTTCCTTTCTGCTTCTGTCCTCAATGAAATCTCCCAAACTATGCGGCAATTAGGCAATCAACTTGTGCTTCAATTTTGGCTCATAAATACACCACCCATCTCAGTCTTGTCATAAATATTCTTCAAACAAGTCCTCAGGAAAAGGAGGGTTTTGATTGCTTGAAAACCTCCTGAGTTGACCTCATTCATTCTTGGGCCTATGCAAGGGTAGTTTCCATCATTTATAGCTGGTATCCATATGGTGATACTTTGTCAAGAGGTCTCTAACCATGATTGGCAAGTTCATAGGAAACTCTAACTGAAACACATTAGAAATTAAATCCTCAGAAATAACAAGCACATCAACCCCATTATGTGATTGAATAGTTGTCCTCTTGGGGTCATATCTGCTAGCCAGAGCTTTAATTAGTTCTACATTTATGAACACGTTGGGCACCATGAGTTTTCCCAAGTTCAACCTCAATGGGTTGCAGACTGGCTGAAACCTAAATTATTTTCTGTAATGATACACGAAGAGTTCATACCCGTCGTGGTGTCCAAATATCTCCCAAGCCCTTATTTTTATCTAATAATCTATCCATTGAAGGATTCATTTGATCACTCCTCTTGGGTCTTGGCCCCGACCTAGGGCATTGATCTATCAAGTCTTGATTCAGGTGTCTCTTCTCAATTTTCTGTTTCTTAGCTTTGGGTTTTGTTGCATTTTCCTCCATTGTTTGAATTCTTAATCTTTTGAAAAATACAACTTCTCAGTTGGGATTGGGGTACTTACTTGGGTCTTTCCTCCACTAGTTTTTGCTACGTAGGAAATCCTAGCTTTTCCTTTCTGCTTCTATCCTCAATGAAATCTCCCAAACTATGCGGCAATTAGGCAATCAACTTGTGCTTCAATTTTGGCTCATAAATACACCACCCATCTCAGTCTTGTCATCAGAGGGAAACATTTATTTTTAAATATCTCGATGATGCCTTGAGATGTCACATCAGTTAGTACAATCATCATCATCGTATCAGCAAGACTGTGATCCTTCTTCCACCCATAGCCACCTTCTCCACCAATGAATAACTTTCCTTCGGTCTATTAGTGGGATGCCATAATATATTACCTTGATACACATTAATTCCCTTGATATATTTTAATTCTTGATAATATGTGATTATATCAGGTTATCGGGGGAAAGCAAACATTCATTCCACTGATGTTCATGAGTCACAATGATGTGCTTACTTTTGTTGACTCTATCAGTCTATCGAGGAGAACGCCTTAGGAGTTAGTCCGATAGGGTATTGTTACACCGATACTAGCTTATGAACTGCTTTCATCGGGCCATTGACAAGGCTATGGGGGCTCCATCGATGAGGCATTGTTAGGCCAATAGTGCTAATTTTTATTTAGGAATGGGGAAAGATTATGGAGTCTCAAACTCATTTATGGGTGTGTCAATTTGGCAATGTGGGCTACAAAATGGATCTTGTCACACAAATTTCAACAATTTGTGTTGATCATAAAATTAAAATGTGATGAATTTATGTGAAATGTGGAGGATAGGTGGGTGGAGGCTATTGAAAAATGTGAGATTTTTTAGTTCTAACGTGATTAAGGGCTGAGGGTTGAGGGATTAGGGTAGATAGTTTATTTGGGTTTAAGGGTTTAAGGGTTGAGGGATTAGGGATGAGGGATTACTAGGGCTGACTAGGGTAGAGGGATGTAGAGGGTTTAATGGTTTAGGGTATTGGGTTGAGGGTATAGGGTTGAGGGATTAGGGTAGAGAGGGAGGGATGGATTAAGGGTTGAGGGTTGAGAATTAAGGGTTAAGGACAGTTTAATGTATAGGGTTGAGGGTTGAGGGTTTAAGGTTGAGGGTAGAGGGTTGAGGGATGTATATGGTTCAAGGATTAGGGTTGAGGGTCTAATGTATAGGGTAGAGGGTATAGGGGTTAATGAGGAATTAGGGTTTAAAGGTACTTGAGGGTTGAGGGTAGAGGGTAGAGGGTACTTGAGGGTTTAAGGGTTGAGGGATTAAGGGTTAAGGGTTAAGGGTTGAGGGATTAGGGTTGAGGGATTACTAGGGTTGACTAGGGTAGAGGGTATTGGGACATTGAGGGTAGAGGGACGTAGAGGGTTTAATGGTTTAGGGTTTAGGGTATTGGGTTGAGGGTATAGGGTTGAGGGATTAGGGTAGAGGGTATAGGGTTGATGGATTAAGTTGAGGTATTAGGGTTGAGGGTTTGAGGGTTGAGGGTTGAGGGTTGAGGGAAGTTTAATGTATGCTAGGGTAGTAGAGGTTAGAGCTGGTAGAGGGTGCGTGTAAGGGTTTAGGGTTTAACTAGGGTATATGGTTCAAGGATTAGGGTTGAGGGTCCAATGTGTAGGGTAGATGGTATAGGGGTTGAGGGATTAGGGTTAATTAAGGGTATTTGAGAGTTGAGGGTAAAGGGTAGAGGGTCGAGGGTTTAAGGGTTGAGGGATTAGGGTAGAGAGTAATTTACTTGGGTTTAAGGGTTGAGGGATTAGGGTCGAGGGTATAAGAGGGTACATATTGGCCGGTTAAGGGTAGAGGGATGTAAAGGGTTTAACGGTTTAAGGTTTAGGGTATTGGGTTGAGGGTATAGTCTAGTTGAGGGTAGAGGGTAGAAGGTTTAAGGCCAGTCTAGGGTTTAGGGTTGAGGGACATTAAGGGTTGAGGGTAGAGGGTTTAGTGTATAGTCAGGATGTTTGAGGGTATATGCTTGAAGGTCAATTAGGGTTGAGGTTCCAATGTAGAGGGTAGATGGTATAGGGGTTTACTAGGGTTTAGGGTTTAATGGTTGAGGGTAGAGGGTTGAGGCGGTATATGGTTGAGGGATTAGGGTTGAGGGTCCAATCATGTATAGGGTAGAGGGTGCAAGTATAGGGGTTGAGGGTACGTATATGGTATGTACATTGAGGGATTAGGGTTGAGGGTCCAATATTGTATAGGGTAGAGGGTATAGGGGTAGAGGGTAGAGGGTAGAGGGTAGAGGGTAGAGGGTAGAGGGTTGAGGGTTAATTAAGCGTTGAGGGTTGAGGGATTAGGGTAGAGAGTTTAGTAATTGGGTTTAAGGGTTTAACTAGGGTTGAGGGATTAGAGTCGAGGGTACTAGAGGGTATATGGTTCAAGGATTAGGGTTTAGGGTCCAAAGTATATATAGGGTTTAGGGTTGAGGGTAGAGGGTTTAGGGTATAGCTAGGAAATTTGAGGGTATAATATGGTTGAAGGTCGAATATTAGGGACGTTGAGGTTCCAATGTAGAGGGTAGAGGGTATAGGGGTTGAGGGTACTTGAGGGTTTAGTTGAGGGTTGAGGGTTGTTGAGGGTTGAGGGTTTAATGTATAAGGTAGATTAGAGGGACGTAGAGGGTATACAAGGGTTTAGGGGTTGAGGCTTGAGGGTTTAAGGTTGAGAGTAGAGGGTTGAGGGTATATGCATGTTGAGGGATTACTAGGGTTGAGGGTCCAATGTATAGGGTAGAGGGTATAGGGGTTGAGGCCAGATTAGGGTTTAACTAGGGTTGAGGGTTAATTAAGGGTTGAGGGATTAAGGGTTGAGGGATTAGGGTAGAGAGTTTAGTAATTGGGTTTAAGGGTTTAACTAGGGTTGAGGGATTAGGGTCGAGGGTACTAGAGGGTATATGGTTCAAAGATTAGGGTTTAGGGTCCAAAGTATATATAGGGTTTAAGGGTTTGGGTTGAGGGACATTAAGGGTTGAGGGCAGAGGGTTTAGGGTGTAACTAGGATGTTTTAGGGTATAATATGGTTAAAGGTCGAATATTAGGGACGTTGAGGTTCCAATGTAGAGGGTAGAGGGTATAGGGGTTGAGGGTACTTGAGGGTTTAAGGGTTGAGGGTTGAGGGTTGAGAATTGAGGGTTGAGAGTTTAATGTATAGGGTAGATCAGAGGGACGTAGAGGGTATAAAAGGGTTTAAGGGTTGAGGCTTGAGGGTTTAAGGTTGAGGGTAGAGGGTTGAGGGTATATGTAGGTTGAGGGATTACTAGGGTTGAGGGTCCAATGTATAGGGTAGAGGGTATAAGGGTTGAGGCTGGATTAGGGTTTAACTAGGGTAGAGGGTAGAGGGTAGAGGGTTAATTAAGGGTTGAGGGTTGAGGGATTAGGGTAGAGAGTTTAGTAATTGGGTTTAAGGGTCGAGGGTACTAGAGGGTATATGGTTCAAGGATTAGGGTTTAGGGTTGAGGGACGTTAAGGGTTGAGGGTAGAGGGTTTAGGGTATAGCTAGGACATTTGAGGGTATAATATGGTTAAAGGTTGAATATTAGGGACATTGAGGTTCCAATGTAGAGGGTAGAGGGTATAGGGGTTGAGGGTACTTGAGGGTTTAAGGGTTGAGGGTTGAGGGTATATGAAGTTGAGGGATTACTAGGGTTGAGGTCAATGTATGGGGTAGAGGTATAGGGGTTGAGAGTGGGATTAGGGTTTAACTAGGGTCAAGGGTTGAGGGTTGAGGGTTAATTAAGGGTTGGGGGATTAAGGGTTGAGGGTTGAGGGATTAGGGTAGAGATTTTAGTAATTGGGTTTAAGGGTTTAACTAGGATTGAGGGATTAGGGTCGAGGGTACTAGAGGGTATATGGTTCAAGGATTAGGGTTTAGGGTCCAAAGTATACATAGGGTTTAAGGGTTTAGGGTTGAGGGACATTAAGGGTTGAGGGTAGAGAGTTTAGGGTATATCTAGGATTTTTGAGGGTATAATATGGTTGAAGGTTGAATATTAGGGATGTTGAGGTTCCAATGTAGAGGGTAGAGGGTATAGGGGTTGAGGGTACTTGAGGGTTTAAGGGTTGAGGGTTGAGGGATTAACTAGGGTTGAGGGTTAAGAATTGAGGGTTGAGGTTTTAATGTATAGGGTAGATTAGAGGGATGTAGAGGGTATAAGAGGGTTTAAGGGTTGAGGCTTGAGGGTTTAAGGTTGAGGGTAGAGGGTTGAGGGTATATGTAGGTTGAGGGATTACTAGGGTTGAGGGTCCATTGTATAGGGTAGAGGGTATAGGGGTTGGGCCGGATTAGGGTTTAACTAGGGTTGAGGGTTGAGGGTAGAGGGTAGAGGGTTGAGGGATTAAGGGTTGAGGGTTGAGGGATTGGGGTAGAGAGTTTAGTAATTGGGTTTAAGGGTTTAACTAGGGTTGAGGGATTAGGGTCGAGGGTATAATATGGTTCAAGGATTAGGGTTTAAGGTTGAGGGTAGAGGGTTGAGGGTATATGGTTGACGGATTAGGGTTGAGGGTCCAATATTGTATAGGCCGATAAAGGGTATAGGGGTTGAGGGTACATATATTGTTGAGGGATTAGGGTTGAGGGTCCAATGTATAGGGTAGAGGGTATAGGGGTTATGAGGGATTAGGGTTTAACTAGGGTTGAGGGTTGAGGGTAGAGGGTTAATTAAGGGTTTAATGTATTTTTCTCCAATTTTTTGAAAAAGTTGGCACTATTTATTGGGATGGCGCTATATATTTTACACCGAAGGCGTATCCTATTTGAAGAAGACAAACATGAAATTTCCAATTGATGGCTGATATTAGACTGCCAACCCTTGAAACTGTTTGGTCCATTGATATCCTTTTCTTGATTTTATCACATTATAATAATACTTTACCTGTAAAAGTTTGACCCGCGCTGCATAATATCTTATATGGATTGCATATAATTTATTTCTGCATGTGGTTAAAGTATTTTTTATTCTACTTTTTTACAGGCATGTAAATATTATTTGTTTTGTGAGCCCTAAATTACCAAGCGCTAGACGAAATTACTTTTTATTCTACTAAATTGACTATTCTATTGTTTTACTCCTTGCTTGGTATAAATTTACAAACCACTTGGTTAACAAAATACTCTATGTATATACATATTGCTTTTTTAAAGTATTTAATTATAAGGATTGTACTGGTTTTTTTGGTATTTAATTATAAGAATTTGTCTTCTTTTTAATTTCTTTTCCATTTTAAAATTTTGAACAGGTAAACTCAACATTTAGTAATTATAATTTTTTAGATATTATTAGTTGAGTTTTAAAAAAAATTAAAAATTGTTTAAATACCTAATATAAATAAAAATTATACTTACTAATTCTAAAGTTTAAAATGGAAAAATAAATAAAAATAATACAAATCCTTATAATTAATTAAATACTAAACAAAAACACGATCAAACGTCACCCTCATTTATACCACGGGTTACGACATTCCTGGCAGGTGGTCTCAACAAGACTTTTTGGTAGCTCAAAGGGTGGCACATACACATTAAAATGAATGCCATGAAAGGATGGCATTAAAATAAATGCCATGAAATGGTGTCATTCATTTTAATCCAGCAAAGGTGGTGATCTTTGCATTTTGCATTTGCTAGAGTTTTTCGTTCTAGAGGCTTCGCTTGGGTGAGAAAGAATAATGGAGGAAACGAAGTATGAAGTGTTTAAATCAACCGAGGAGCTATCTGCCTTTAGGCACGACACTATGATTTTCCTGGATTGCTATGTGAGTCAGGGGGTTTCAAAAAACTCACAAACTAGAGGCTCAAACATATTTTTTTGGGGTTTGATCCCTTGAAGGTGGTCGTGGTGAAATTGGTTTTGGGCCGAGAGCATGTGGCCTACAGTGAAATGGTTCGAGTTAATTCCCACATAGTCTCTCATTTTCTAGCATTTTTGCTTGATCAAAGCACCCCCAAAAACCTAGTTTGAGCAATGATGAGGAAGCTATTCAATCCTAATCTCCTAGGTGGCATGGATGAGGTTATTTTGACCTCTATTCTCAGCTCTGGGGTGTCACTTCTGAAAGACTTGGAAATGCTCAAAACTCCTGGTGTGGTGGTCCAATTTTTTCTGCTTTTATTGGAGCCAAAAGGAATCACACTAGTCAGGCATTGGATGGTGGCTACGGTTGGGGTGGAGTATTTGAAAAAATCTCTTGAGCTGGCGGAGACTGAGGGTGTGGAGTGGGTGTTGGAATTTAATGACTTCACCCATCTCAATGGCTTCCTATGACCTCAGGCTCGTGGTGGGATGGTGCTAGTTTTTTTGGCTTCTGCGATCGTCGATGGCTCTTGGTGGTGGTGGCTCAAAATTCAAGTTGTCTTGGTGCTAGGTTCGTTTATTTTTTGGTGATGTTTTGGTGGTTGTCTTGGCCTCTGGTGAGGCTCAAAATTAGGGTTTCATGAATATTCCTTCACTGGTAGATGATTTGTAATTTTTGAATTTTGATTAATACAATCTCCTACTATTTTTGGTGGCTATAAGTGACTATATTGCTGGCTGTTAGCCTAGTTGTAATCTTTTTCTCTCTTTTGGCAACCTTTGTTGCCTCCTTTTTGTATTATTTGCATTATTTCAATTTTTTTTAAAATTAAATACTAAACAAAAACAATATGTATATACAAAAAGAATGTACATTATAATTCCCATTCTCAGTATATTAGTTGAGTTTTTAATTTTATTTTTAAACTGTTTAATTATGAGAATTATTTTTCCCATAATTGGGAATTATAATGTACATTATTAATTTTACTTTATAATTTTATTTGAAAATAATATATATGAGGTTATTTGAAATTATTTTTTACAAATTACAAATGAATAAAATAAAATAAAATAAGGGATTTTTTATAAGTACGTGCATTAATGAAGGGTAGTTTGAGCTCAAATTTTAACGATGGCCTAGCATACCAAGCCATGTATGTAGGACGACATCGATGGAGCCTTAGGAGATAAAATTTCCATAATGTGAGAGCCTTAGGAGATAAAATTTCCATAGCAATTACAATGAAGTGAAGTCCCTACAATAATTTCATGTTGACCTACTGCATCCAGTTATCGGTCATTTAAGTCATGAGTTGATCCATTAAAATCATCCTTTGTACCGACCCCAAGTTAGTCGGTCATCACATATGGTTAATCGTTTAAATGCTTCGTATAGTCGAGCCATAATATTTTTCAATTGAATTACGTTTAATCCATCCCGCATAAGGTGATTCAAAGGAGTGCGGTAAGGCAGTAAACAACAAGAAGATAAAGCATACACTGCTATACCATTGGGAGGGTGAGCAACATATGCAGTAGAGCAGTGTACATCACAACCCCGTAGCAAGAAGTCTTGAGCAAAGTGGTAGAGCAGTAAGCATGGAAGATAAGTGGACACCATAGTACCACATAAGGCGATTCAAAGGAGTGTGGTAAGGCGGTAAACAACAAGAAGATAAATCATACACCTCTATACCACCGAGAGGGTGAGCAACATATGCGGTAGAGTAGTGTACACCGCAACACCGCAACAAGAAGTATTGAGGAAGGCGGTAGTGCGGTAAAAATCAAAATGGAAGGGAAAAATAGTGCCATACTACAACGGGTATAATAAGAGACAATGGTAGTACAGTAATCGTGGCATCATTACAATTTACAACAATAAATGCCCTCACACATGCTTCAAAATTAATTTCAAGGATTTAAGCTTGTTGGAAAACTATCTGGCGAAGAATTGGCATTAATACTGATATGACTAAATACCACACCCTCAAAAGCAAGTGAATTTTCCTAAGACTATGCTCAGTTGAATGCATTGTTGTGGACAGAGTTGACTTCGAGAAAAGGAGCTCTGTGAAAGACGAGCACTCGGGTAAGTGCACGAATAACCCTCTAAAGAAACTTGATTGGTGTAGTATTTAGTAGAGCTCTATTATTTGAATTCATAGTAGGAAAAATTGAAATATTCCTCCTAAAAGAAAACAATTGGAAGTAAAAGAAAGGCCAAAATTAAGGAAGAAGAACCTAAGGTAAAGAAGAGACCACTCCACCAGTCTATATTAGATATACTTCTAGGATCAACCAAGGAGGGAAATAAGAAATTTCTCATAGACACTGCACAAGGTTGTAGGGATGCTCTCATTCCCAAATCCAGGTGAGACTTATTTTGGTATTTTTACAGTAAGAGAAATGAGAAGATTCCAGTGTCAAACCCTTGGATGTTGGATTTAGTAAAGTTGATTGTCCCAAACGTGTTTATTGATGTGGAGTTGATCAGATTACTAGCCAAGCATTATCACTCTGCAACCAAGACAATAAGGTTTCCAAATGGCTCAATATTGGTAGAGGTAACCAGAGCTGCTATCATTGAGTGTTTTGTCTTAAAAAGTAGACTTTGACCAAAATAAACCTACAGAAGAGCGAGGAAGATTATTAGAGGTTAAGAAGAACTTATAGAAGTGATGAGCTACCCCTATATATGAAAAGAGGCATTAGTAACAGAATGATTCCCATTTCTACTTCCAATATTGAACCATTCACTGTGACAAATTTTCAATATTATTTTGTGAATACATATCTAGCTCTGTGCCAAGTACTAGGGGTGGATGCTCAAGATAAAATGCCAATAAGCCTGATGATGACGGCCATGAGAATTCAAAACCCTGAGAATAATATTGAGTATGACTTTGCTTCATACCTTGAGAGGGCATTGGATGATGAATTCTCACAAGTCATAGAGGATAGAGCACCGATTACATTCAGACACTATTCCTTACTGTGCCATTTGATACTATACCAGAATCAAGACCATTGGACTAAATGAATGGACTTGGCTATAGTGGATGAGGAAAGGAACACCACACCTATCTAGAAGTGGTGCTATATTTGGGATCGTCGGTGCAAGAATTCAAGCTTTTCTATATTCTATGAAGACTTTGTGCACATAATCCTTCAAGTTCTTGGTTATTCAATGCCAATATTTCCAAACAAAATGCAACAATTGTTAAGACCTTTGGCCTTGAGAAAGGAACAGGGTCACACACATAATTTTGGTGATTGGTTCTTTTTCCCAAATGTTACAATAATAAGAATCTATGGCTACCCTACCGCTCCACACATACTGCCAAAGTTCATGCCCCTCAGATTAGCATTTCTTGAATTTATGTGGCAAATGATGTGGATGGAAAAGGATGTAATGCACAAAAAAAAGGGCACATTTCTGCCAAACTTAACCAAATGTGGAGACTGGACAGTAGGCTCAGATACATTGGAGGAGTTGCAATATTACTTGAAGACAAGATATGCATTGGGTTTTAGAAAAGCAAGAGCCTTTGACTTTAAAAATCATATGAATAACATAAGGCATAATATTCTTACCAAAATGACAGTGGCACACCAAGTAGATTATAAGGAAGATGTGATAAGAAACTGCCTTACTTTTCCAGAGGCGTCCCTCAAATGGAAGAAATGGGAGGTTATAATGAAGCTTGAAGGAAGGAAGAAGCAAAATGATAGAAGTTTCCATGGCTATTTCATTGAAGAAAAAGACCCCATCAGGAGGATCAATCAGATAATTGATAAATTTGAGGATTTATATGCTAAAAAAGAAGTGTATCTTTAGGAACATGGTGGTAAGATAACTACAAAGCACACCCCAGACACAACATCAGAGTCTCCCATGGAGAAATTTCCTCCCAAGAGACAAAATACATAGAGCATTGAGCCATTGGTACCTTATGAGGAGAGTGAAGGGGTGGGAGATATTGAAGATGTGGCTACTGTATTGCAATCATTAAAGGGAAATATTGAGGTTGATCAACATATCCATGAGATTAGCACCCATAGGCATGAGGAAAGGATGGATGATGCAGAAAAAACAAGTGCAGAGATACATGAAGATGAGAGAAATTGCTGCCAGGAGGTTTATAAGGGATGATGATTTCATCAAGACTCCAGAGTTTAGGGATTTTTGGACAAAGATGAAGATAAAATAAATTGAAGAGAAAATGGAGTCAGATGAAGTGGGAATTGAAGAACCAGAAAATAATCAAATGGTGGCATGAACCTTCAATGAATTGAGGGTTGACCACATTGACATTAGCCCTTAGAAGGCTAGAGAGATGATTTTGAAGAGCAACATGCTCATTTTTCCTGGGTTGGAATTAAAGAAATTTTTCTTGATCAAGTACGGGCTCAAGAAGATCCAATGTTAGTTGTTGAGTTTGAATTTGATGAAGGAGTAAGTGGAATTGGGTATAACCCCAAAATTGAAACCCTGGCCATTTGGATCAAGCAGAAAAACACACAGAAGCCTAAACTGTTGGATGTAATACAGGGAATGAAAGGGGCAGCAATGGTAAGAACAATACATGACACCACCCCTTTGGAGGCAGCCACAATGACCATGCACTCAACCATGTTCACTCGTGCTACTGTTAAGGGATTGGAGGACAAATTAAAGGAGTATGAAAGGGAACAAAAGTTCTTAAATGATGAAGTTAATAAACTGTTTATGGAGAATGTCAAATTGAAAGAATTGTTAAAAGGAGCAGGAACTTCACAAAGCAAGGATATAGTGTTATATAAGCCTCCTAGTGCTCCATTAAATATTGTACAAAGCATTCCAGCTAAGCAAGCAAAGGCTCTTGAGAAGGAAGTGGATGAAATGAAGGAGGCTCAGGATGAAGTAAAAAGGAAAGTTTATGAAGTTATGGAAAAGATTCTTGAGTACAAAATAAAGTTGGTTATTGATAAACTGGATAGTGTGCATGATAGTTATAAATCACTTCAACGAGAAATTGATCAAATAAAAGCAGATATGCTTGTATTGGACCCCCTATTTCAAAGGTGGCAGCCTATTCACCAAACTCTATATAAGTTATGTAGAGTTCTACAAATGAGTCCTGATGCTCCTACAACATTAAAACTGACTGAGCAAATAGTAAAAATGATTGTTGATGAATTTCAGTATATACAAGGGGAGGATAAGAGGATTGTGGCACAAATGGATTCCTTCCATACCTTAAAACAATGGTATACACTGGAAATTTTGAAAGATGATGGTCAAGCAAAAGACTTGGATGAATGGAAGAAGGAATTTGGTCAGGTTATTCATAAGTGTTTAACCCATGTTTAGGGGGATAGTGACACCGGTCTTCACATGCTCAATTTTATCATGGATGGATTGATTGCTCTTGATGCTGGATATCTGAAATTTGTCAATGATACAAAGGCACTACTGGATAGTCGATGGTAGACACATCTTGCAAACATACCAACGATCCAAGAATATTAGTGGCCATTAGATTTTATGGTGTATCAATGGGAAGAGAAGTATTTGGATTTAGATGAGTAGGTCACTAAGGCGAGGGCATCTAGATGTCTATCATGGAGAGGAAAGCTTTGCTAGATCGATGATCACGGGCTTTCTACATTGATTAAAGGAAACATATGTCTAAAGTGTCTTAAGCCTTGTTATTTCTTCAATTATGCAAATTAATTATTTGTTAGTAAAATAAGTAGTTTTGAAGGGTCGTATCTTTTTGTATAAGGCCTAAAGCTTGTTGCTTCCTATATAAATAGGAAACCAAGGAAAATTTTGAGAGGATCATCATATCATATTCCATTTTCATTTCTGTTATAGTAGGCATTACTAAGAAGATAGATTGTACATTCCACCCATCCATATCATATCAAAGACTTCTGCTATAACTGTATATATATTTGAAACAACATAATAGACAAGATTCCTCATAATTGGTAATCTATTTTGGTGTTCAATTGTTGTGTTAAATTTCATGCTTATCTATTACTGTGCTATCTCCAAAGTGGTTTCTTCAAGTTATTTAAATTCATAAGATCTATTAGGGCACATTTGCTATTACTATGTCATTATTTTGAGCTTATGAATGAAATAGAACATCTTATTATCAGAGATTCTCCATGACTTTGTTATCATTCTGTATTTTTTCTTATGTTTTCCATACTTATTTCTTCTTATATTTGAATGAATAGGAAACCAAGGCCAATTTTGAGAGGATCATCATATCATATTCCATTTTCATTTCCATTAGAGTAGGAATTAGTAAGAAGATAGATTGCACATTCCACCCATCCATATCATATCAAAGACTTCTGCTATAAATGTATATATATTTGAAACAACATAATGGACAAGATTTCTCATAATTGGTAATCTATTTTGGTGTTCAATTATTTTGTTAAATTTCATGCTTATATGTTATTGTACTGTCTCCAAAGTGGTTTCTTCAAGTTATTTAAATTCATAAGATTTATTAGGGCACATTTGTTGTTACTTTATGATTATTTTGAGCTTATGAATGAAATATAACATCTTATTATCAGAGATTCTCCACGACTGTGTTATCATTCTATATTTTTTCTTATGTTTTCCATTCTTATTTCTTCTTATATTTGAATAAATATCAGTTATTGAGCCTCAATACTATGCTTATGTGAATGAATATGTTGATATAGTAAAGCATTTATTGTGGATGTTTTCAGTTACATGTTCAAAATTATGTTCAACATAAAAATGGAAACTATTTAAAAATAATAAAGTTAACAAAGTTGCTTATTTAAATAATTGTGAGTTATGTGCATTAATATTTATAACTTTTGTGTCTTCACGAACATATGTTGATAAAAAATGAATGGAAGAAGCATCCAAGTAATCGTAATTTTTTTTGCCAACAATTTATACCAAAGATTGAACAATTTAAGGATATTGCAATAGGTAATTTGTATTGACATGAATAATATTACTGAAGCATTTCAAAGTTTGGGCCATAAGAATCATCATTTTTTAAACATGGAATGCAAATAATTCTGAAAATTTAGAAGTCTTGGCCATTAATATTATTGTCTGCTACAATGTCATCCAGTGTATCATTATCAATTTTCATATGTTCTTTCAAGTATTTAATATTATCATCATCCTCATCTTGACCTGCATCATCTTCATCATCATTGAAATTTGACTGTACACCATCTATATTGTTAGCAGATGTATTTGGATCATCATTTTCTATACCATCCATATTGTTGTCTTCCATAACATCATCTAACTCTAGATTGTTGTCTTCTTGTGCCTAATCATATCCATCTTCAACATCATGGATGTCAATTTCTTCAATGTTCTCTAATCTCCCTCTCTCATTTTGTTCACCATCATTGTTTTGCTCAGTATCCACTAATGTTTCGTCAAATACATGCCTTAATCTTGGATCATAATGTATGAAAAACATCCATTTCAGGTCCAAAATATCTTCATAGAAAAATACTTGCACATGAATGAAATACATATATTAGAAGTATGTTATAACATTTTTATTGATTAATAAACACATGTATATATTCACAATAAACTATGAATTAATAGATTAATGATCACTATCGCTTCTTGTTTGAGTTAAAGAAATACTCGCTCACAATGAATTGGTAGAACATAAGGTTCCTTATCCTCCAGTAGGAAGCATGAGGAATCTATAGAAAACAATCAACTATGGGTATCATGTCTTCGTTCCCTCTCAAATGCTTCATACCATCTACACTTAAAAATACAACATTTAAAAGAGCGGTAATCCAACTCAATAATTTCTTGTATTTTCCTAATATATTGTAGATTCCCTTAAATTATACACTTATCTTTTGAGCTTGATCAACTGGATTGCTTGAATTCAACCATGATACTGTAATGGGATGTCAATGTCCCATGTCAGGTCAGAATATCAAAGTGCTATCTCAGTGCATCTTGTTATGTTTAGTCAGCTGGTGTCAGTGAATGGTCAGTGGGACTCTCTGGTTGATCCTCTGTGTCTCCAGCTACAACACTTCTCTCTTTTTTTATCATACAAATCCAATCCATTTTGTTCATAAAGTCCATGTGGTACAAAATAAACTTGTCAAGTATAGAAATTTCATCTACACCTATTACATGTCAACATGTTTATTTCAAACTCCAAATGTCATGCCATTAATTTGACAAATAAATTATAGAGTAAATTAATGATTGCAAGAAAAACAACCACACTGATCGTGAATTTACTTACTTATTTCTACTTCAACACCATTAGATTGTGGTTTTTGTCCATCAATAATATCTAATGCTCGTTCTTCATCCCATACGCATGGCCCATCTTCAAAATACTTACCAAGGAATTCACACAGGAAGAAAAATACTTCATTCAATACATACCCTTCAACCATTCAACCCTCTAGATGTGCCTTTTGTCAAACATATCTTTTAAGAGTTTTCATATACCTCTCAAAGAAAAACATCCACCTCGTTGATATGACACCCACCAATTCAATTTCATCGACCAGGTGTATAAGTAAATGGACTTGTAGGTCCATGAAACTTGTAGGGAGCTCCTTCTCAAATACACATACAATTTCTGCAATTTCCTTCTTCCACTTTGGCACTTTAGATTCATGGATCTCCTTGGAGGTCACCCACCTAATATAAGAATAGTAAATTAGTATGAACCTTTAGTCATAAATTAAAATGCAATATAATATCTCTGTGTCTCTCACACATGAACATTTCATATAACCATATACCTTGTAAATGTTGACAATCGACTTATGGCATTCCTTAAGTCAACTGTAGGACAGGAATCCCCCCTAATTGCCAATGGCATGATATGCTATCAAACACATTTATGAAAAGGTCATTAGTAATTTTTTCTCACAAAACAAAATATCAAAATATATTTAGTACTTAATCAATGTTACCAGTAAATGTTAAATGATGATATATAATACCTTCATTAAATTATGAAAATCACGTGTTTTAAATCCTGTGATATGCCCATCAAATGTAAAAGCTTTAGCCAATGATGACCCATAGCCAGTAGGTGTCCTTATTGAACAAATGACATTTTTTAGTTGGTCTAGCTCTTTTTTTTTTCAAAATCCATGGAGCTTCTACATATGTTTCATTTTCCCTGCTTGGCCACAAATGTTTTCTATCAAATTTGGTACGCGAAAGAGCAATATCTCTCCTCGAAGACAAGGTGTCCTTCTCTTTTCCTAATATATGTCGAAATATATAATCAGGGAAATTTTTGAAGATGTGCATAGGATCTAATACATGAGATATTAATAGATCCTTCCAGTAAGGGATCTCATAAAATATGAATTTCCTTTTCATTCCTTCTGGCATATGAGGGCAGGTGCATGAAGTTGGGTAGCAATTTCGTGGCCACTTTTTGAACTCATACTTAGCGAGTACGCGTTATAACATGCTCGGCGTTATTCATATCGATAAAAGAAAAAAAAGAAGTGAAATCTTCATTTTTGTGACCTATTTTCTTCTTACGCCCGCGGCCAAAACCCCCAAATTTTGTGCTTTCGCGTTCTAGGAGGAGGTATTGGGCACAAATATTCAACAAAGAGTTGCTATTTCTTTGCAAGGATGGTGCCGCGATGACAAAGAGGTGGGAGAGGTAAGTATTGTTTTTCTATTTGTTTGAATTTCTTAGTTTTAGGTTGATTTTGATAAGTTTTAGGTTATATTTGATATATATTTTTTTGAATTTGTAGGAGATGCAAAATGAACTTGCAAACCCACAAAATCCTTAACAAGAAGAGCAGCAAAATCCGCAAAGCAAAATCAACCTCAACAACAACCTCCTCCCACCAATCCTCCAACACCTCGACCTCAACAAAATTTGTGGAGTGAAGTTAGGGAACAACAAAATTAGTTTTGTGGTAGGTTGAGTGGTCGAAATGGTTGACCATGAGGAAAGAATGACCCTTACCAAATTCATTGAAAAATATGTTAAAAAATGTAGATTCAATTAGAAAACAAATAACTGGATGGCACGATAGGAGGCAGGCGGCTAGGTCATATTATGCAGATAAAATATCATATAAACAAGTAAAGGATTTAAAAATTACAAAAGGTGATTTATGCTCATTATTCACTGATCCATGCACAAATCAAAATCTTAGCCTCAATGCAAAGAGGTTTTCTATTCATTGGTGCCACCACCAAGAGATCAGGAACCATTTTTATGATAGGTGGTACATGGTGTTTAATGACTGACCGTGCAACAATTGTGAAGTCCCCCAGTATTTTCTTAAGAAACTATATAGTGAGTTCATATTGAAAAAAATCCCAAATTATTTTGATATGAGGGACTTCCAGGGGAGAGGTGGGGGGTTGGCTCAGGATAGGCTTGATGCACAACCAGATCCTATGCGGCAAGGGAGACGAGCTCTCGCTAGGCTGCCTCGTGAGCACATTGTTATGCCTACCGTCGCGAAGGAGAGTGCCGACGTAGAGACATTGCAGGTGATCAACACTTTGACCCAGAGTTTCATCCATCATACTAGCCCTATTCTACAGTGCCATCTAGGGGAGTCTTCGAGTGATGGCCTTCAAACCCATGTGTGTCAATCTTGCGAGGTGACTTGTTCATATGACCCCACTGACACTCAGGAGGCTGCTACACAGGATCCGTATGCAACTACGGAGATGGAGAGGGTGAATGAAATTTTTCATGATGCATATGGCATTGATACTTAGGTAAAAGTTAGCATGTTCATTGAATTTAATTTGTTAAATTTTGATTTTGAAATGCAAGATTAACTAATTTAGTTTTCTCATTTTAATAAAATTGTAGGGTCACAGTGTTGAGACTAGATACACCGGCCCTCCACCTACTTATTTCTGTAGTACACCTATTGGCGAGGTATGTAACTAGTAAACAATTATAAATTTATTACATGTTAATAGCATTGTTTTACGAATGGTATTTTAATATGTGATTTTGGATGTTGAACAGGGTAATATTGGAGGTTTCGAGGGAACACCTCCCAGTGCTAGTGGATTTACTCAAACCTACACTTAGGTAATAGAATAAAGAGTTTAACTAGTGAATTGTACTTAATAGATTTGTGTAGTTTATATTCATATTGTTGATTACGTTGCATTGCACATCATTCAAACTCAAAGCATTACTTCACATTCCATAAATAATAACTAGATGTTGATAGATGACAAAATTTCAACTACAATATAGTTGTTTAGAAATTCAACATAAGTAGTGATGTAATTTCTTCACATGGAGGCATGTGCTTGCAAAGGTGCACCTGCACAACAAACTATGGATGCTTGGAAAAAATCTATGAAACCATAATAGTAAGCAATAGCTTAGACAAGGCAGTTAGTAGTTTGAAAAAATGCCTCAAAGAAATGCGGTCTCATGGTGATGGAATTCCATTCTATCACCACGAGACCACATTTCTTTGAGGCATTTCTTCAAAATTCTCACCACCTTTTCTATGATACCACATTTTTCATACATGTGCACCAAAGCATTTTATCAAACTACTAACTTCCTTGCTGCTATGGCTAAAAGCCTAAAATAGGTGCTTTCCAACAAACTATGGATGCTTGGAAAAATATCTATCAAAGCATAATAGTAAGCAATAATACCATAGAGAAGGCAATGAAATTTTTGAAAAAATTCCTAAAAGAAATGCATTCTTAGGGTGATGGAATGCCATGGCGTGCATTTGTTTGTAATGGCATTCCATCACCACAAGACCCCATTTCTTTTGAGGCATTTTTTCAAACAGTTCATTGCCTTCTCTATGCCACCACAGTTATCGTACATGTCTACGAAAGCATTTAATCAAATGATTCAACGACTTACTACTATGGGTAAAATCCTAAAAACAAGTCCTTTCGAACAAGATATGGATAGGGAAAATAGTAAGCATGATAATCAGAAATATATAGTTTAATAAGTACTCAAAATTTTGTTCATTAGATCTCATACATTATAAGTCATGATGTGGGTCACTATTGTAACTTTTTTGTGATTGAATAATTGTTTTATTTTCAAATGTTGGTTGTGGAAACACCTCCAAATGTTATGAGGGCAATGGATATCGGTGTTTCATCCGCTATACAATCCTCGATGGCTCTGACAAGGGAGGTATGAGGCAAATTACTAAATTTCAATTTACATTCGTTGTTATAGATGTTAGTTCTATTGAAAAATCAAACCAAATTATTGATTCGTAGTCTAATTTCTATTTGGATGGTTTATACAGGGCTTGAGAATGCCTCAACATCGACATGCAAATATTTCCCTCGTGGAGAGTGATCGTGAGATGGCCATAAGTGATTATTTTTTTAAATATATCATTTCTTATAATGTAGTTTCTATATATTAATGTCTTTACTTCTTATTGTAACAGTTAAAAATTCACCAAGAACTTAATTGTACTAGGAGGAGCAGCAGGAGCACTCCTCGAGTGCAGCACAAATGAGTGACAAACCTATCACCATCTGATCGACAAGCAAAGGGCAAGAGTTTATTTCGAGAGTCTGGAGAGCAATGACTTTTGATTCTAGAGCCCTTTGTTGTATGCCTACATGGCAATTTTGTACATATTTTGTATTGGATAAATTTGACATTGTATGCCTATATGGCATTCTCGTAAGCCTATATGGCTATTTTGTACCTATATTTTATACTTATATCGACATATATTGATGTATGCGTACATGGCTATTTGGTTAATACAAATCTTTTGTATCGATGGTGTCCATATTTGCATGTTATAAATTCATGGTTCAATAGATATGAGTTACGTGTATTCAAGTGTATACTTTACACCTTACGTGTATACTTTGCGACTTACATGTGTTCTAATGTATACTTTGTGACTTACACGTTTTCATGCGTATACCTTTTATTTGTGCATATACTTTGTATTAAGTTGTGTATACTATGTATTCGTGTGTATACTTCAAGGCATACATGTTTGTGACTACTTGTGTTTCCCTTATTCACATGTACATGCTTGAATTATTCACATGTATAGTTATTAATTGGTTAGCCATAACATTGATCATTGTTGTACTTCATGGTTTGTCTTGAATAAATTAATTGATTGATGGTAAACAACTTTATCTAAAAGCAAAAAACACGTTTTCAATTGGTATTCCATGAAATGATTGATAAAAAGATTCTAATATATTTAATACTTTGATTGGAACAACTCAATTAAGCAAATGATACATAATCTTCACAACACTTGCAAAACATAATATTTAGAGTAGATGAAATAGTCAACTTCTTGACCATTATCTATGTTACCAGGTTCTTCTATTTTAGCCCTGGTTCTGGTCTTGGTTCGCTCAGGTGGTGCAGGTCTTGGTTTGGTTTGCCTGTGGGTTCGACCAAGGTCCTTCATTTTTGGGTCTGGTTCGCCCAGGCAAAACCCAAGAGAACCCGAGCAGAACCTAGGCGAACCAAGACAGAACCTGCGTGCCTAGGCATCCAAAAAAGGGTTTTTCTAAACATTTTTTTAATGTTTTATGGAGATTGACTTTGACCCACACCCAAGGGAACCCTTAAAGTGACCTCTAAATCACTTCAAACGCCTTAACTACCTCATTCTTATTCATTTGTTTTGCAAACAAGCATTTTCATTCCAAGAGGCCGAGCTTTCATTTTTGCTTGCTAGATTGAAAGCGGATTGTGACACAACTTTCTTTTTTCAAAAATTGTTATGCATCATTGAACTGAGAATTTATCACACATCTATAGAGAAATAGAGGAATACTACAAACTAAAACACATTACACTTTTGTTCTCACTGACTTGATGTACTCTCCAATATCTCTCTTCTCTTATGCAAAGAGTTAGAATTGCTTGGCCATGCCTTTGCATCATTCAAGAAGTTTTTCTCTTTTTGACAATGTCAAAAGCATGGCTGCATACAGATTAGGCAAAAGACTTTTCCTTTTAGATTAGCAATGCATGGAAGTTTCAAAAAGTATCCTCAATATTACAAAAAGATGTGTTTATACACTTCAATTGTGCACTCACCCTTTGGTTCTTTGTAAGAAAAATCTGCCTATGCCATTGTTACACTGCACAGGTAAACCAAATTTTGTATTGTGGAGCTATATTAAGCTACCACTCTCAAGACCAATGTAACAATGATACAAAATAATGTTTGAGACTGCAAGAAGACATCAAAATGGCTAGTGTACTAAACAAAATCTTATGATTTATGAAGAACGCTAATAACTCTACTTAGTTGGCTTCTTTTTTCAAAATCATACAAATTGAACCCTAGCATCAATAGACTCTGTATATCAAGCTACCACAATTCAAGTTTCAACGATGATTATTTATCCTGCATGTTTTAAATGACATTCAAATTTATGGTGGTTTTTTTGTTTATATGATGTTATGTGATATTCTAATCCTAATTCATGCTTCTAGGCTGGACATATATATATATATATTGTTTTTACATGTTTTTTGTACCAACGAACCCAAAACGAACCGAACCCCCCTCCAAATTTTTTTGGCCTAACCGGCGAACAAAACCCCCAAACCCGAATCCGAACCTCAAAACCTATTCCAACACTCTTCATTCTTCCTACACAAACTTAATTGACCACCAAATTATGCTGCCTCTTGACTTTACCCACTTTTACTCCCCCAAACATCTCTTTTTCATTCAAAACCCCTCTTTTCCCTGTTATCACCTGAAGTTGCACCCTTGTTGAACCTGATGTTCAACACCTCAGTGTAAGATGGGAAGACCTCCAAAGATGTGGGTTTCTTGTAAATAGAGGTCAACCTCTGGAGAAGGCCGACTTCCTTTGGTGTCACCTAACTACTGATCTTGTAAGGAAAAGGGAGAAGGAGAATACATAAAAATGAAAATTAAATCCTATGGTGATACACCGAACTAATAAGAACAATGGAATACTTAGGTTACACTTGAATACTAATGATGGACATGGGACTGCACAACAAGATTTTGTAGATTATGCATACAAACAGGTTTGACATGCACACACTTTCAAGAAGGAAAAACAAATTTTCACAAATTAAAAGCTCATGTGCAATTGAGTAAACACAGTTTATAACCTACATGATACTACTTTTGCAAAGAAAGGAATGCTAACATGAAACAAAGCTATAAGGAAAAGAAAGATTTCACTAAGTAGCTTGATGAATCACTTAAAAATGCACAATACTTCACAAGAACAAGAAGGCAAAAAATGAACCATCAATGGTAACCAAGGTAAATTTTATATAACATGTTCCAAAATGAGTTACAGAAGTTTGCTAATCTGAGAAAGGACTGCAAAAGTCACGAATTTCAAAAAATCATAAGGAGAACTCTAAATGAGTTACAAAATCTACATCAGTTGAGAAAGGATTTTTAGGAAAAATCACTAACTCTCCAGAATGCATAATCCGAACTCCTTTACAAAGAGGCAAAAATGCCTTATATACAAAAGATGTGTTGGCCCCTAGGGCTTACAAAAATATCAGCCTCCAGAAGGATCTGCCTTTAGATCTTTTGAAGGAAGTTAATGCTGCGTCCCCGCTGTCCATGTCGGTGAAGAGTTGCTCCAGGAATGGCCTCCTTGATCTTTTACAATGCCCGCATTAACTTCTAGTCTCGTGTCTATCTTCTAACCTCCCTGTCGAGCTTCTTTGAATGCTCTAAATCATTAACATTAATGCTGATGCCCCTTTGCCAGTAGTGATCCCAGCTGTCACTGTGACTCACGGTTTCTTCTTCCATTGGCCTGATTCTCGCTCTAGATCTTTCTTCAAGTCGACCATCTTCGAGAAGCAACATCTGACCTACCCTGTTAGATTCAAACACCATGTTCACCGAGCTGACTGATCACCTTCGATCTCCGAGTAGATCATTATGCTCTATTGATCTCGTTCATAGGGGGTAGTCAAACAGTCAAACGGCTCATGGTCCATCCTTAGCTCCCTCTGATTGGTTGAACTTGTGCCACGTAGATTCCCAAATGGTCAAAAGGTCACCTCATTAGAATCACATGTCGGTGAGACACTAATCGTGTCTCCCCGATGCAATTAGACCCTTCAGCGGTTATCAACATAGCTCATGACGATTGACAAGACCACATAGCGAGTTCAAAAGTTATAATGACATCCACAGTGGCTGTCACCCAGACCATCGACAAGACCTTTCACTTTCGGGAAGACCTCATGGTGAACCCTTAGGAGTCATACCGATATCCCTTTCCATCGCTTAGTCATCTGCATTCGACAAGAGCTCCTTCAGTCAGCAGGAGGTCATACCAATCTTTGTAAGTTATACCGCTATGCTCCTTTGTCGGTAGGACATCCATGTGTCGGTGAGACCTCCTACCGAAGGAAAAACACTATACCGAGATCCTTCATCCTTCGACAGGACCTCATGCTTTCGCCGAGCTCACTTTCTTTTGGCAAGACCCCATCAGGTCGGCGAGACATCTTGGCGAAGCCATCTTGTTTTGGCGAGAGCCCATCCTCCTATGCTTAATGGTCAGTGATACAATCGGGTTGGCGAGACTTCTCTCCGAGCTCAAAAATTATACCGAAGGCACCCTTCTATCGGCAAGACCCTAGGGGGTCGGGAAGACCTCACATCGAAGGAAAAATCTATCGGTGAGACTACCCCCATTCGCTGAGACATCATGTCGAGCTCTTTACATTATACCGAAGGCACAAAACATGTCAGCATGACTAACAACCATCGGCAAGACATCCTGTCGATAGCATCTCCTTTTGCCGAGCTCTCTTCATTTTGCTGAAACATCTCCCCGAGCTCCTACTTGTTCGGCAAGACCCTCGGCTTTCGGTGAAACCTTTTTTCGAACTTCTTTCCTTCGCCGATGCCGCTTCACTTCGGAGAGACATCCTATTGATGAGACCCTATAGCGAATGGCAAGAGTCTTACCAATGTCCCTTTCTATTTTGGCAAGACCTTACACCAAGCACCAAACATTACATCGAGCCCCTTTTGTTTTGGCAAGACCACCCTTGGTCGGGGAGACATCTCCCCAAAGACATCACCATTTTCTGAGACCACACCATGTCGGCAAGACATTTTGCTTTAGGGAAGACCTCGTGACGAGTCTTCTTGTTTTGGAAAGAGCCCATCCAGTCGGGAAGACACTGCCTAGTCGGCGAGACCTTTCACCAAACTCTCATCTTGTCACCGAGACCTCCTCTTGTCGGCTAGACCTCATGCCGAAGTTGTTTCCTTCGCCGAGACCGCTTCACTTCGGCGAGACCTCACCCCGATGGTGAGAACTTCGCTATCGTTGAGACTCCTCACCGAAGCCACCACATTACACCGAAGGAATTCATTTCGGTGAGACTGCTCGTGGTCGGCAAGACTTCACACCGATGATACCTCATTTCGCCGAGACCTCAAGCAATCGGCAGGACATCACTCCGACGGCTAGAAACTACACCGATGTCACCTATGTCGGGGAGACCCTTCGTTATCGGTGAAACCTCTTAGCGAAAACAAACCACCTCCCTGAGCTCAAACATTTCCTTCGGTGAGACGCTGGCAAGTCAGGGAGACCTCACACCAAATTCCTATCATTACACTGCTGTGCTCCTCCGTCGGTGAGACACCCATGTGTCGGTAAGACATCTTGGTAACCCCAAAACCTTTCGGCTAGACTGCGATTAATCGGCGAGACCTCTCAGCGAGGTCACAATCTTTTGGCGGGCTCAGACCATTTCGGGGAGACTTCATCCTGTCGCTGAGACCTTTTGCCGAGATCATTTCATTTCGCCGAGACTTGTGCTTGGTCGCCGAGACATCACGACGAACACAAACATCTCCCCGATGCCAACCTTGTGAGCTACCTTCGGCGAGACATCACACGCGGAGAGACACATAAAGAATCATGGCGACCCGAATGTCCTGACGACCGGTGCATTCGAACAAACAGAGGGCACTGCCAGTCGACAAGACAACAAGAGGGTCTTGCTGACTCTCTTCTCTGATAAGTTTTGTGCCAAAACGGATTGAGGCATGCTTTTCAACTGAGCTCCTTGTGAAATTTCATTAGATGCATGACCTAACCCTCGATGCAAATGCCCCATTTGGCCCTTATGAACATCTGAAACATAATTTATCCTGCCTGATTGAGCCCGTAGGTGAAAATTGAGCAACATTCCCAACTAGGGCATCATGCCATAACATAATTTTGACCTCCCCTGTCCTTGCAGACCTTTTGAACACATAAAACTCTACAACTTCACCCTATTTCCAACCTATTCTAACTTATTTTCAAACAATTTCTTCTTTTCAGCTCTTCTAGCCTTGCTTTTAAAGGGCCTCAATTCTAAATTTTCAACAGGGGCAACATTAGTAATCTCTTCCAATGCCTTTTACCAATGCTATTTTCTTATTATTACTCCCTATCCTACTTACATCAAGCCCATATCACCGAGACACAACCTAAACAATAGGTGGAATGGCCTATTTCAACATATTACAGTCAAACCCTTAAGGGATCAATCCGGTTGAATGTAGCTTAGAGCGATTCTGTGTGTTTGGGTGCGAAAGAGGACCATGCCTAGCGTAAATATACCTATTCGGACATGTTAGAACAGTCTGTTTGGTCACACGAGTTGTAGAACGAAAGTTGCACCACTTTGCAACTTTCCATTGCTTGCATTTGACACTTTTTCCATCAACGAAAAATTGGACACCACGGGAAAACCACTCTGAGATTAAAAAAAAAAAAAACTGAGAGAGGTTATTGTAGAGGGGCCCAACGCTATCCCATAGGATTAGATGAGAAGTTTCTAAGCATCACGATATCCAGGTAACAACATGCTAAAGTTTGCAGCCATTTGACACTTTGTACCCTTAAGGGATCAATCCGATTGAACGTAGCTCAGAGCGATTCCGCGTGTTTGGGTGTGAAAGAGGACCATTCCTAGCATAAAAATACCTATTTAGACACGTTGGAATAGTTCGTTTGGTCACACGAGTTGTAGAACAGAAGTTGCACCACTTTGCAACTTTCCACTACTTGCATTTGACACTTTTTCCATCAACTAAAAACTGGACACCATAAGAAAACAACTCCAAGATAACAAAAACTGAGAGAGGTTATTGTAGAGCGGCCCAACACGATCACATAGGATTAAATGAGAAGTTTCTAAGCATCACAGTATCTGAGTAACAACATGTTGAAGTTTGCAACCATTTTGCACTTTGGACCCTTAAGGGATCGATCCGGTTGAACATAGCTCAGAGTGATTCCGCGTGTTTGGGTGCAAAAGAGGACCATGTATAGCATAAAAATACCTATCCAGACACATTGAA
>VDFB02109316.1:0-23631 GCA_007258455.2 Sequoia sempervirens | reverse complement strand
CCCAAGGCGGACTTTGCTGTGTTCTATCCATTGACATTTAAGCATAGGGTGGACTTGCATTGTTTCTTAGCCACTTCACAGGGCGGACTTTGACCTTTGGTTGGCCATTGCCAACTTTGGATGGCGGACTTTCCTCATTCTGATGCCACTTTGTCTTAGACTAAGGCGGACTTTGGTCTATTTTGATGCCATCAATGCTTTGGATAGGGGCGGACTTTATTGCATGCTAGGCCATTGTCTCATGTTTAAGGCGGACTTGCTTGAATGTTTGGCCATTTGCATAGGGCGGACTTCCTTGAATGTTTGGCCATTGGATGCTTTGGAGGGCGGACTTCCTCATTCTCCTTGCCATTAACATATTCATCAAGGGCGGACTTTGGTCTTTGGTTGGCCATTGACCTTTTGGCTTAGACATTTTCTTCTCTTTCCATGGGCGGACTTCAGCTTGTGCCTAGCCATTGCATTCTTTGACAGGGGCGGACTTACCAGATCTCATTGCCATTTGCCCTATAAAACCAGGCAGACTTCATCAAATTAACAGCCATTCCCTCATTGCCATGGGCGGAGTTTCCTAGTTGGCTCGCCATTTACCTTTTAGTCTTGGGCGGACTTCACAGAATTTTTTGGCCATTGCCAATTCTTTCTTGCCACTGGCTGAAGATTTTCACCATTGATGTGCCATGAATGTTTCAGATTTCTCAGATTTTCAGACTTTTCCATGAATGTTCTGGATGAATTTCTCAAATTTTTACATGTGCTTCAGACTTTTATCCATTTCTTGATGATTTCATGACTGGTTCTTTCATCTAACTCACCATTTTCTGCGCCTTTACCAGATTTCTCTGTGATTTTCCAGAATTTCTCACCATTTTTGAACAAATTTTCCAGATTTTGAACCTTTTCCCTGTGATTTTCCGTAATTTTACCAAAATTTCAAAAAATTGAATTCTCGATTTTTCTCGAGAGTTTCGCCGCCGATCTCAACTTCCTGAGTGGATTTTCAAAACTCGGGACCCTTCTAAAAATAGAAACTTTCTAAAAATATAAATTTTCCAAAAATAGCAACTTTCCAAAAATAGACCCTAAAAAATAGGGATCCTCAGAATTGCCAAAAGTGCCGTAAAAGTAGGTCCTAAAAAATAGGGGGCCCGGGTGGAGAAACCCTAAAAACTTTGAGATGTCGGGACCGACAAACGACACCGATCTTCGCCTCCTGCCTCTAAGCGCAATGGTGACGTTTATATGGTGATCCAGGCTAAATTTCTCCAAACTCACCGTGACCATTCAAAACTCAAACTCCTCATTGCAAAAAGACTGGTGATAAGCAATTGCGACGCCAAGGCAAAACCAAAAAGCAAAAAAAAACGAAGGGTCCCCATTTGCAATGGGGCGATGTGTGAAAAGGTCACAACAGATGTAATAACCCGGTCACAATAACCCAAGGACAAAATAACCCAGGATCATAATAACCCAAGCCAAAATAACCCGTGGTCATAATAACCCAAGCCAAAATAACCCGTGGTCAGAATAACCCATGGACATAATATCCCCGTAAGAATATAGAGAAAGGAAAACAAAATTTATAAATTACATGGGTTATTCTGTCCATGGGTTATTTTGACCACGGGTTATTCTGTCCATGGGTTATTATGACCCTAGGTTATTTTGTCCTTGGGTTATTATAACGGGGTTATTGTGTCCAGGGTTATTGTGGCCGGGTTATTATGTCCTGATACCCCTCCCAACACCTTTGAGCTTCGTGTATTTTGTTTGCATAACAAAGAGGAAAAGTGAAGTCACTAGAGACCTCTAAATGTTTGGAATGATCAACCATGACACCTTCTACCAATGTTGTTAAAGGCAACATTGAGTAGGTGTAGCTCTAGTGAATGGAAACCATCTCTTGATGCTCATCCCACTTCTTGTGACCTTTTCACACATTGCCCCATTGCAAATGGGGACCCCCAATAGTTTGCTAGTTTTTAGGGTTTGCTCTTGCGCAACAGTTTCTTGAGGTCACTTTGAGAGTTTTAGGTCAGTCTTTTGAGAGTCATCCAAGCCAAGTTGAGAATCCATGCCTTAATCAGTGCATAAATGTCATGGAAGGGCTTAGAAGGTTCGGGAGACGAGGATCACTTGTGCTTTGGGCCAATTTTGAAACTTCCTACTTTTTAGGGAATTTGCTTTTTTGCTTTTTCGCTTTTTCATTTTTGGCATTTTTGGACCAAACGGGGTTCCCTATTTTTTAGGGATTTTCTATTTTTAGAAAGTCAACCCTGGTCAACGGGTCAATGTTTCCATTTTTGAACCAAAAATCAACCAAAAAATCAAAAAATCACTGAAAAATCAAAGTAAAAATTGAAAAATCAAGCAAAAAATAAAGCAAAAATCAGGAAAAGCATGGAAAAGCAAGGGAAAATCTGGAAAAATCAGTTGAAAATCATGAGAAAATCACCCAAAAATCAACTAAAAGCATGAAGTCCATGAAGAAATTCGCCTAAGTCTAGACCATGAAGCTCGCCCATGTAAGGAGAAATGGCAGTGAAAACGGCTAAGGCATTGGAATGTCTACCTTGCCATGGAGATGAGGATGGCGAAAAGTTTTTGAAATCCACCATAAAATGGCAAGACACCTTCAAAGTCCGCCATGCCTTAGATGAGGCAATGGCAAGGACCTCTTGAAGTCCGCCCCAGCAGTTGTAAGGAATGGCAAGACTCTTTGAAAGTCCACCCAAGCCTTGAGAAAAAAAATGGCAAGACATTTGTGAAGTCCACCCTAGAAAGAAGGGAAGGTGAAAAGGAAAAGTGCGCCATCAAGAGGGGAATGGAAAGATGTTTATGAAGTCCGCCCCACAATGTCAAGCCAATAGGAAGTCCGCCTAGCATGAGAAAAGGGAAAATTGAAAAAATTGGCTAAGTATTTAATGCTTTGGAAGGAGAAAATGCGAATTTTGACTAAGTATGGGAAGAAAGGCAAATGTCAAGGAGGATGAAAAGTCCGCCATGCCTTGAGAGAAGAATGGAAAGAAGTTTAGGAAGTCCGCCTCACCATGGAAAGAATTTGATGAAGTCTGCCTAGCATAAGAAAGGGAGAAAAATTGAAAATTTGCCTAAGTATGGGAAAATTTTATGAAGTTGGCCAAGTGCATAGAGGAGAATACATATGGGAAAGAGGTTAGAAAGTCTGCCCTAGGACAAAAGGTTGAAAATTTGTCTAAGTATTATGCAATTTTTCCTAGAGAAAATTGCTCGAGCAAGAGGAAAATTTGATTTCGGCAGAGAAAATATGCCCGACACAATTTGAAGTTCGCCATGGCAGAAGAAAATGAAGATCTGGCATAATATTTGTTGGCAAGATGGCCAAAAAATCAATTTGGCTAGATGAAAATTGAAATAACTTGGAAAATAAATAATTAGCCAAAGAAAAATTAAAATAGCCATGGGTCACAAAATGAACGAGTTGGAAATAAATTAAACATTTTTACATTTTAATAATTTATTTCCAACACTTAGAAATATAAAATGCCTCGAACAAAAATAAAATTTGCCAAAGATGTATTGGAAGAAAATAAATTATGCCGGAAAAGAGAAAATCCATGAGCAAAACTAAATTCGCCATGAATTAAAACTTGGAAAAATTGAATTTAATTGGAAATTTAATGTTTTTTTTCAAAATTTCGAAAATCAATGATAAACATCTAGCAAAAAATCGAATTTTGGAAAATCAAAGGGATTTGCCTGGATAAGCTCACCATAGAGATTTTTCGAAAAGAATGGAAACTTGCCTGTTTGAAGAGGAGAAAACAAATCAAAATCGAGAGAAAAAGATGCAGTTGCTAAAACAAATCGAATTCTTCAACATTATAATGAGTTTCAGCAACTCATTTTTCACAGACTTAGCTGAAGAGAAGTTAATCTCTCGAAGTCGTCAGAAAGTTGAGGCAAGATCAATTCTTCTGCATGCAAGGTCAATTTTCTCAGAGGAAGGAATAATTTTTATTGCTGTAGAAGTAATTTTTTTGAAGAAGTGAAGAATTTCTTGGCTGAAAGTCGAACTTCTCAGCAAGGCTGGCGCACTTTGTCATTTGATTTTTGATTCAATTCTCAAAATTTGAATTTGATTTGCAGCCAGAGGATTTTTCCTAAGGTTTGGAATTCGGTTGGCTAAATTCATCAATTCTCCTGTCTTTTTCATTCTGGCTAAATTTCAATCAAATTCATTTACTTTCAGCTTGCTTTTTCGCAGAAATTTAATATTTTAATAAGCTGAAAGTAAAATTTTCGAATACAAGGCACGAGAATAAATTATATTTTAAAGTCTCTATATTAATGTTCGTATTTTTACTGCAGGTTAATGACCACAGTAGGAGAACCATCAAAGAAGGTGCCAATGAAGTTCGCCAGTAAAGGGGTACAGCGAGAGTCGAAGATCAATTCAAAATGGAAAAATGTCGCAAACATTGATCTTGGACATGCCGACTTTGTGGAGTTCAAAAAGAGAGTATATGGACATGCTGGATTACCGATACCGATTGCCAGACGGATGGTGAGGAATGGAATTTTCCAAGTAGCTGGGTTCCTGCCTACAATAGAATGTGCCGATTTGATGGTAGAATGCGCCATTCATTATGATGCGTAGGAGAGACAAATTGTGGCACCTGACGGAAGGATTCTGGCTCACCTTGGCGAAGTGGCAATCCAGGAGGCGTTTGGCATCCCAACACGTCACCAAACCGTTTATAAGACCAAGGAGGACGCCAAGGGATTATATGATAGCCAGTCCGAATTGTGTGCCACCAATATTAAGAAATCATGGCTAGAGAAGACTAGACCATCCACAAAGAAGATGCCTAAGAAGTTGCGTCGAACAGACTTTGAGGATTATGGAGATATCATTTTGATGCTGAACAGGATAGCCGACAATCCACAAGGCTCATATTTTGAAACATGGATGTATTATTTTATAGATGAAATCACTTCTGGCGTGAGGATGTTCAATTGGTCTCGAATGATAAGCAACAGTCTCCATGAGCAGTTAGTCAATCTTGAAAAGACCAAGTCTTTCCACATGAGCTCATATGTCATCTATTTGTTGGATAGAATGTACAGATACTCGAGAGTTATATGCAAAGGAAAAGTTGGCAATGGTGAGAATGAGTTCAAGTCCTATGACTGCTACCTGCAACTTCAACTCAGGGAGAAGTCTCATTTTAGGTGGGCACATGATTCTTTCCTCATGTATATCACAAGAATACTTCAAGGAGGAACACACCAGAGGCTGAGTCACGAAGCTAAGAGTTTGATCAGTAGGTATGGATCCTGGTTTATCCAGTTTCCAAAGTTCACATATGTTAGGATCCAGGGATTCACTGGAAGTCCTTACAAGCTTCCTATCTATCCTACTAATTGGATGATTTTGTTGGAAGTCCTGAGACAGTTGGAAAAGTATCAGAACATCCAGAGGCCGAGTAAGAAGGCGGCTATTACTTTCCCATTCTTTATTGGGAATATGTTGGAGTCCTGTTTGTCAGCACAAGCAGCCGAGAGTGCCAGGCTAGAAATTCAATGGTACCCGTTCACAGCTTATAGGTCTAGGGCCAATTTTGACCCGCATCATCACATTTGGACCGTGGATGGGAGAAGATACAAACACAGAATAGACCTGGAGGACTTCTGGGCAAATGCAGTTGATGAGTATGAAGTGAGGAAGAGGTTATGGTCTAGGGTGTGTTGATGCGTGTTTTATCACACAACAAACATTTTAGAATAAAGTGTCCAAGGATGCTCTATTCTCTCTTGAAAAACTGCCTTATACGCTAAGATTGCAGAAAAGATCGTACGACAATTCCAATGTTTAGGGTGGTCAAATCTTGACAATGGAATCAACTCAATGGACGTTGTGTATTTGCTGGTTATGACAAGGGGACTTACGCTTAACAAACTACTCTAAGGTCAATGCTCTATTTTTTTTTTTGGATTTTCTGTTTTGACGATCATAAAAAAAAGGAAAAGGATAGGGTTAAAGGAGTTCTACTCTACTTCTACGAAATCAAGAGACAATAAAGACTAAGTGAAACTAATAACTAAACTTTGTTTCGCCACACAAAATAAAAGTAACACGTCAACTACGCAAAGCAAGTGCAATCTTCAAAGGTTTGTGCTTAAGATTATATTTTGAACAATACCATCAATCGAACAATATCATTCCAAATACACATTAAGGCATCCACATCATGAGTTCAGATTAGCTTTTCGCATTGAATGAACACCATTCATCCAAAGAAGCATGAATGAATAGTTTCACCAAATCTTTATAATCAATCTATCATTCATTCAACTACTTCTATTGAATCTATGAGGAAAAAGAAATATGTAACCATGCAACCACTTGATAACAAAGGAATTCAAAGCAAATCATGCCATTTGAGCTTTATTATCATAAGTAGCCATTAGCAACAATTCCATAGAACTCTCTCCCAATTATTCTAATCTCTCTTATTCTAACTCTCTAATTACTTCTAATGATTTCTAACCTTTTCTCTGATCTTTTCTAATCTTTTCTAATGAAAATGAGAGAATGGGAGGGGGGTTTATATAGAGTTTTCACAGTACAATGAACGGCCAAGATTACATCAGAATCAACGGTAGAGATTAAAAGATAAAACCCTAATTAGGGTTTCCCTAAATACAATCAGTGAACTGCTAGTGAAGTGCTGTGAAGAGCTAGTCCTTTGAGCGTGCATCCTTATCCTGTTGGGAAGCATTGTATCGAATGAATCTGGAGACTATGGCGCTAACCTCCTCGATTGTGACAAGTGGCAGCACACTAACCTTGTATTCTAACAGTTCCAGATTGTTTGCACACTCTGCGAAGATGGTTTCCCATTCCGATTCCTGCTTCTGAAAGGCATGCCATACAGACAAGAAATTGGCTGCCTTAGACAAATTCTGTTTGAGGATAGGTCTAGTCTAGTGGTGACAAGGAACTTCTCTTGAATTTTATTCTTCAAATTTTCCTGTTGTAGATGATTCCTTCTAACAACATCCCTCTCTAATGCATCAATAGCTATTTGTAGGACCTTGTTCAGAATTTCCTTTGCTCCCTCTTCAACTCGAATAGAATCTTCCTTCACCTTCTCCAAGACATCATTCCTTGTGATTAGTGCTAGGTACCAGCCATTAAAGTCATATGCTGCACCTGCTGTGATAACTTTCCCCTCAATCAGTTCCTGTTTAGGAACTCCTTTCAATACCTTGAGGCATGGAATGATTCTTTCTTGAATGTCCTTGGCATTCTCCCATGCTTCCGCCAAACTCGAGATTCTTGATAGTAGGAAAGATGACTGATCATATGCCAGCATTAATCTCTCTACAAACACTGTTGCTTCATCACTTCTGTCATTTATCCATTCCTTGCTTTCTCTGGCTGAAGTGATTTCTTCTTCAAATATCTCCTGTGAAGTATTCATTAGTGGAGGTCCCGCTGAGCTGGCCTGACCAAGTGGTTTAGTCAGGTGTTGAATGTATTTCTTTAGACGCTCCACTTCCTTCTCGCAATCCTTTCTTTTTTCTACTTCCTTTTCCAGCCTTACCTTGATTGTAGCAACTGAATTATCTAGATCCTCCACCTCTTGCCTCTTTGTTGTTGGGCCCAAATTGACAGTAGTAATTGCATAATCTTGAGGAGAAATTTCCTCTCTTGTCTTGTCAACTGTTGGCACAACGATTTGTACTGTACGCTGGCCTGCTTCATCCTTTTGAATGGTGGAAAGTATCTTGGCTGGTTTCTTCATAGGGGCTGTGTCTAGTCTGACCAAGATGCCATCTTCTTCTGGTATATCATCTTCTTCAACTATCTTTAAGCTTTCCTTCAGTCAATTCGGAATGGTAGGTTGCTCTACAACGTCTTCCTCTTCCTGAATTTCCTGTACACAAGGAACACCCTGAATTCCCTTGAGGGAGGAAATCATTCCCTCTTGGAATTCACCATCCACAACATTAACTTCATCATCATCTGATTGGAGAATCTCAGTGTCTATAGGAGATGGCGGTTGATCTTCTTCTGGCTGGATGGGAAGGGGAGAAGGAATTCTTATATCTGCCAAAGACTCATCAATATTCACTGTCATTAATATTTGCAGATGTAGCTGAGCGGGGTGGCTTAGCCTTCTGCTTCTTCTGAATAGGCTCTTCAACTACAGCCTTGTCCTTGGACTTCCTTTTCCTCGAACTAACGTTTTCAGCTAGTTCACTCCCTTGGGATGCTCCGACGTTCGAGGAATAAGACTCTCCCTTGCCCATCAAATCATATGTTAATTCTACATTATTTCGCCGCAAATCCTGAACTTGTTGATCTACCCACCACTGAGAGTATTGGACAGTAGGCCTCATGAAGGTGTCCAAATCTGCAAGTTCTGGCTCAGACCATCTTATAGGAAGCAAGGGTCTACTTTCATCAAACCTTGGCTGAGTGAACTCACCATCATCTTCAACTTGATCCGGTATCCTGAAGAGCTCGGTTGTCCTTATCATGCTAACTGGTAGTCGAGACCATATTCTCTTCCTGACTTCGAACTCATCATCAGCGTTTGCCCAATAATCTTCTAGCTCAACTTCATGCTTATATTTCCTTCCCTCTATGATCCTATATGGTGATGAGGATCAAAATTGTCCCGAGACCGATATGTATTGAAGGGATACTTTTCTATTTTCAGTCTGACACTTTTTGTTGCTTGGGTTGATGGGCACGATTCTTCCATATTGCCAATGAAAAATGGGAATGTGATTGCTGCCTTACCCTTTGTTCTTTGGAAGTTCTGATATATTGCCAACTGTCTGAGAACCTCCAGGAATACCATTCTGTTGGTTGGAAAAATTGGAAGTCTGAATGGACGCCCTGTAAAACCCTGGATCTGGATGTATGTGAATCTAGGATACTGGATATACCAATATCCATATCTGCTGATGAGGCTTTTGGATTCATGAGATAATCTTTGATGTGCTCCTCCTTGTAGCATTCTTGTTATATACATGAGAAATGCATCGTGAGCTCTTCTAAAATGTGTCTTTTCTGACAGCTACAACTGAGGATAGCAATTATATACTTTAAGTTCATTTTCTCCATTTCCTACCGGACCTCGGCATATCAATCCAGCATACTTATAAGCTCTTACCAACATGTAAACAACATATGAGCTCATGTGAAAGGATTTGGTGCTCTCCAGATTAACTAGCTGCTTGTGGATGTTGTTGCTAATCATTCTTGCCCAATTAAACATTCTAGCTCCAGAAACAATTTCATCTATGAAGACATATATCCATGTTTGAATAATGCACCTTGGGGGCTGCCCATTATTCTATTCAATAACAAAATTATATCACCATAATCTTCTTTGAAATCAGTCCGGCGCAAAGTCTTTGGCATCTTCTTAATTGGCCTTGGTTTCAACAACCATAACTTGTTAGAATTGGCTGTGCATTGCTCACTTCTTTCTTCAAAAATTCGTGTCTTCTAAAATATGCTAACCAATTTTTTCGATGAAGTAACACAACATAACCAGCAATAGTTGATTGGATTAGCGTTAGCATTAAACTGAAAACTGAACTTGAATTGAAGAACTACTCAACGTCAAGAATGTGCACTCAAGATCCCACTGAGGGCGAGGTGCTAACATATGACGGAGTGTTAAAGATTGAAATTATGAAATGATAGGCGGATAACCAGCCATGACAACAATTCCACACTACCACCAAACAGTGGGGGGAAAAGATTACAATAAGAACAATTCATCCGCTGCGGCGGGCATCCACGGACTGTGGGGATTCACCACTTTGAGTGGGTACAAGAGTTACAAAACAATTTAACCACACTGGCGGTAAACCATCCAGGGGACTTTAATGAGAGTTTAATCAAATAGTTGCAGCAATAATAATGGTTAGATTAGTACTACTAATCAGAACCTTACAAATTCAACATGATTGCAAATACATGAATTACAATGATAGAGAAATGAGATAAGGAGATAAGAATGAATTCTAACAATGTTCTTTGCTTTCCAATGACTGAAAAATGATGAAAACTGGAAACTGATAAATCTGATGTAAAATCCTGAGTTCTGGAAATTTGTAACAGCAAACTGGAAAACAGTAAAATACTCATAACTCACTCATTTCACCTCCGAATTGACTGAAATTTGTTGCAAAGGACTCTCAGAAGATAGGCGACCAAACCAGGAGGAAGAAACAGCAGCAAATCACGTCTTTTAATTTCTGGCACAATTCCCAATGCAACTGAAAAAGTACGGCCTCCTTGAGAAATCGATTTTGCAAGTATAAAATAAATACTTGGAATTAAATTCCAATACTTTGTGGAAAGTGGCGCCTTCAGTCAACAAATGGATGGCCAAAGTACCCAGAACAAAATAAAATTCACTCCAAAAGATATGAACAAAACTCAGCTTCAGCTGTAGCAAAAACCAGGAACTCAAAACTGTGAAATACTCCAAAATTCATTAATCTTTGATGCACAATCTGCTAGTCTGATGTTGAGAAGCAGCAATGTAGCCAACTAGGTGTTATATTGCAAACACGAAATTGGATGAAAGGCTAGGAGGTAGACACCCTCGAAGCAATATGTCAATTGTCATTTCGACAGCATAACTTTAGCATAATTTTCATGGATGGATTGCTGGAGCAAAGACCTTCAATAAATAAGAGCTCACAAACTCTTCAAATGCCTGAGAAGCAGACCAAAAGACACAGGAGACCCTTCAATTACCAAAAACCATTCAGCTTCTCAAGGTGGCGTCCCAAAAGGCCTCAAAGAAAAACACTTTATTCAAATAATATAAAAGTGGCGTCCACTTTCAAGATGAGAAAATATTTGAATAAAGAATAAATAAACTTATGATGAAGGCGTACCCTTCATGGCCCCACATTAAAAACAACTTAAGTTATCTCCTTAGGCCAAGGTGGGGGTCAACAGTGAATTAAAACATAATGCCTTTAATTAAATAATTTTCGCCAAATAAAGCTTTCTGAAGACCAAGCCAAAATATAACAACTGCTCCAACTGCAAGGAACTAAGAATAGACAACTGCAACTGCCACAACTAGCATTTACTAAAAATAGTAAATAACATGAAATGCCACAAAACTCCAAGCCAAGAAACCCTAATTTTCACCTCATTCCAGTCTACGGGTTCCGGAATAGACTGATGAACTGCAAGGCTAATCACTGATGAGAAGGGGACATTACATCTTTGGTTTTATATGAGGACTTGTGGTGGCTGGGAATACCAAAGGCTTCCTGAATGGTGCGCTCTCCAAGATGTGCTAAGACTCTCCCGTTAGGAGCAACAATTTGCCTTTCCTCTGGATTATAATGCCTTGCGCATTCCACCATCAATTCAGGGCACTCAACAGCTAGAGGAAATCCAGCTGCCTGGACAATTCCATTTCGAACCATTCGGTGAGCTATGGTTGTAGGCATAAGTCCATTCAATCCCATCATTCTTTTTCTGAATTCTTCAAAATCTACATGTCCCATGTCCGTGTCTTTGATATTCTTCCATTTCGAATTGACTTTGGATTACAGCTGCGGTCCTTTACTTGCAAACTTCATAATTTGTTTCTTCTTTGAAGATTCACCTTGTGTAGTCATCCACCTGCAGGAAAGAAAATAAATAAATTTAATTTTAATTCAAATTTTCTTTCTCCTGAAGATATTAGTTTTCAGCTTTGTGAGAATCAGACTTTTAAAAGTAAGCTGAAAAAATAAGAGGAATGAATAAACTGCGTAAAATCAGAAGTAAAAATGAATTCCATTAAATCTCCATTCTGAATTCTCAAAAATTTTACTCTTGCAATTCAACTGTGAAGAATTCTGACTTTACTTTCGAAAAATCGAGCCAATCGTTCAAAGACTTCACTCTTCAATTCTAAATTTTCCTCTGAAAATGACTTCTCCTCTCGAAAATCACTTCTCTTCGAAATTACTTCTCAAGAAAAATAAACTTGCTAAAAGATATGGTGAAAATGACTTGCTGAATTGCCTTTTAAGGTTGAGCAAATGATTCGTTTTAGCAATTTCATTTTTCTTATCTTGAGTTCTATTCTTCAGCAAAGCAAGTTTCCGGATTTACGTCTCTTTTCTTGAGAAAGTTTCCAAATTTTATTTCTCTTCTCTTGAGTTCTAATTCTTCAAGATAAGTTTTGGAAAATAATAAAGATTTCATGAATTTTTTAATTCTATTTTCCAAACTTTTTGATTTTCTCCAAAATTAAGAATATTTAATTCACCTTTTGGCTAATTTATTTGATTTTCTCTTTATATTATTTTTTAAAATTTAGCCATGGCGAAAATTATTCATCAATTCCAATGTTGGATGAAGATTTTCATTTTCTCTCTCCTGAAGTCTAGCTCCGAAGTTGAATTTTTAACTCTCTCCTGAAGTCACGGTGAATTTTGTGTCGAATTTATCATTTCAAAGCGAATTTCATACTCTCTTTGCAGTTTTCATCTTGGCATGGGCATATTTCATATTTAATTCTCCATTTTAATCTCCCAAAATCGGAATTTTCACTGATTTGCCATACTCTCTCTCTACAAGTCGAACTCTTTGAGACTTGTTTCTTTTATCCACTTGTCCAAATGTCATGGCGAATTTTCAAGGGTGATTGCCTTCTGTCCATTTATTTTTCCATCTTATTTACTTTCCACCTTGCCATTTATCTACCTCTCTCTAGGCAGGTTTCAAGAAATATTTTCTAATTTATATCTCTTCTTTCTCTCTCTAGGCGGACTTGCTTACTTGTTTTCCATTCACCATTTATTCTTCTCTTTAAAGTGGACTTTGTGTTGTATTTGCCAACCGTCCTTTTAGTCCACGTGGACTTCATATGACTTTTTCCAAGCTCCTCTCCAAAAGATGGCGGACCTCTTACTTTATTTCCAAGCACCTCTCCACATGGTGGACTTTGCAAAGTATTTGCCAAATGACATTTCAAAGGTGGGCGGACTTTCCAAACACTTTACCAAATACCTTTATTAAGGTGGGCGCACTTTAGAAACTTTATGCCATGAGGTGTTTAGACTTTGTCAAAATATTTTTCCAAATGTTTTCTAGGCTGGGCGCACTTCCTAAGTCTTTGCCATTCCATTTTGATGGATGGGCGGACTTTAAAGATGATTTTCTCACACCTCAAAAGTGTTGGGCGGACTTCATGAAACATTTCCAAATCACTTTCCAGCTGGCGGACTTTGTAAAGCATTTTCCAAATTCATTTTCTTGGGAGGTCGGACTTTCTAATGCATTTTCCAATCCATCTTCCAGCTGGCGGACTTTCTTAAAGCTTTTTCCAAAGACCTAAGAGATGGCGGACTTTCCAAGGCCTTTTCCAAAACAAATGCTTGATAGAGAACTTTTATAAGACTTTTGCCAAGTGTCATGGGCGGACTTTCTTAAGTCATTTCCAATTTGATTTTAGGCTGAGCGCACTTTCTTTCATCCTTTCCAATCTCATGGCGGACTTCCCAAAGACTTTGCCAAGTGCCTTCAAGGCTGCAGGGCAGACTTTCTTAAGTCTTTTCCATTTCATTTTTCATCTCTCAAAGTGCTGGGCGCACTTTCTCCAGCTCATGCCACTCATCACTCTCATGAATATCAGACTTTCATGAACTTTTCCAGATTTTAAAATTGATTTTCTATGCTTTTTGACTGATTTTTCCAGATTTCAATTGATTTTTGATCTGGAAGTCTGATTTTTGATGATTTTTCATCAGATTTCACCATGGATTTCATGAATTTTTTCAGATTTTCAGTTGACTTTTCGTGATTTTTTGTTCGTTTTTTGGAACTTCTGAGTGGTTTTTTAAAATCCGAGCACTTTCTAAATATAGGAACCTTGACAAAAATAGAAACTTTTCCCAAAATAGCAACTTTCCAAAAATAGCCCCTAAAAAATAGGAAGTCCAGTATGGGCCAAAAACGCCAAAAATGAAGTCCCTAAAAAATAGGGGGTCCTGAGGGTCAAAAATGCCAAAAAGTAGGATTTGTCAGAATTGGATGAAACAACAATCGTTCTTCGTCCTTCACGCCTTCTGAGTCCGTTCACGGTGTTTAGGGACTGATTCTGACTCAAAATCACAACTTGGCTCCGGATGGTGGCTCAAAACTCTATCTCGAAAACCCTAAAGCAAAAGGACCATGAAAATGAAGCTCAAGGCAAAACCCAACAAGCAAACCAAGGAGGGTCCCCATTTGCAATGGGGCGATGAGTGAATTAGGTCACAACAGGGTGCCACTGGATTTGATAGGAGCAACCGAACTTTGCCGGGTGCCTGATCAGTTGCAAGACGACGGGAATTATGTCCAGTCGAGCTTTGATGAGAGCCGACCTCTCCCTTCTGTGAAGTGGTCAGAGCCCGAGCATTCAGACTTGGCTACGTTGATGAGACTAGTGATTAAGTATTCTCAGTGGTGGGTCGACCATTAGGTCCAGGAGTTGAGGCAGAAAAGAGTGACGCTCACGTATGATTTACTGAGCGAGACAGAGTCATACTCCTCCAATGCTAGTGCATCCCACAATGATGATTTGGTGAGATTGGTGAGAAGAGGAAAGAAGTAGTTGCAAACATTGAGCTTGTCTAGAAAAGACAGAAGAGGGAGCCATCTCATTCCGCGACATCTAGAAACATTGATGAGTTGGTGGCTACCGCAGATGAATCCTTGGCTCAGATGATGAGACCTTCTGCAGTTCAGGAGAAGAACACTGAGCCGATTCAGTTGGACGACGATGAGCCCCCATCTCCTACGGGCACATAAGTACTGGGTTCAGATAATGAAATGGAAGTCCAAAATGATGATTTTGAAGAGAATGATTTTCGCCCTCAGAGGAGTCTTGGATATTCCAAATGAAGGGAACGTTCAGGAGGAAGATAGTATTGAGCAGCCTACCATTCCAGATTGGCTGAAGGAGAGGATGAAAATTCAGGCACCAGTTGAAGTCCAAGAAGAAGATGATACTGCGGATTTCTTGCCGAGGTTGGAATAGGTTGCTACTAAGAAACCTGCCAAGAAGTCTTCCATGATTCAGAGGGACGAAGCCGACGGCCATTCCATACAGATCGTAGTACCAACAGTTAATAAAGCACAAGATGAGATCACTCCCCAGGAATACGCCATAACTACTATAGACCTTTGCCCAACAACAAAAGGCCAGGAGGTAGAAGAACTCGATAACTCCGTCTCAACTATCAAGGCGAGATTGGAAAAGGAAGTGGTGAAAAAGAAAGAGTACAAAAGGGAGGTCGAGCGCATGGAGTATATACGGCATCTGACCCAACCACTCAATCAAGGTGATGCAGTAGCTCCTCTTCTCAATTCCTCGCAGGAGATGACCGAGAATGTGGAAGAGGAATGGTCACGGCCAAGGAGGCCTAGGAATGGATGGCAAGCAAGGGCACGGAAGCGGCTTTGTTCATGGAGAGATTGATGCTTGCTTATGGACAGACTTCTTCTTTCCTTTCCAGACTGGCCGTCATCGCAGAAACTTGGGACAACCTCCCAGATATTCAGGAGAGGCTCATTCCATGCCTCAGAGTATTGAGGGGTGTTCCAAAGGAAGAATTGGTCGAGGGAAAGGTGATTGCTGTGGGAGCGGCTTATGATTTTCATCATTGGTTTTGGGCAGTGACAATACGGAGCGAGGTTTTGGAGAAGGCAAAGGCAGATGGGCTCAAAGTTGAGGAGCAAGTTAAAGAAATCCAGAGGAAGATTTATATGATAGATGTAGATTTGTTTGACAGAGAGATTGCCCGGGAAAACGACATGCAACTGGAAAGGTTAAAGCATAAGGTTCAGGAAGTTTTCTTCTCTACTATTGGACCAATTCTGAGGCAGGATTTCACAAAAGTGGCGAACCTCTTGTCCATCCGAGATGATTTTGTGAGACAGGAGGCGGATTGGGAGAACCTCTTGCCAATTCTAAGTCATGCGAAGCATAATTCATCTCATATGGCTTTAGCTTCCTTGACTTGTATTGAATCACTTGATTATCTTGCATAAGTACTCCTCCAAGTCCTCCGCAGGCATCAGTAACAACTGTGAAACTCCTTTCAGGATCTAGCACGTTTAGGATTGGTGCGGTAGTTAGTTTCTTTTTGAGTAGGTCAAATGCCTTTTGACACTTCTCATTCCAGTCAAATCTTTTTCCCTTTTTCTGTAAAGAAGTTATGGGAAAAGCAATTTTGGAAAAGTTTTCTACAAACTTTCTATAATAACCTGCCAAGCCCATAAAACTTCTCACTTTAGATACATTCTTGGGTATAGGCCACTGAGTTATTGCTGTGATCTTAGCTGGATCTACTTCAATTCCCTCGGCTGAGATTACATGACCCAAGTAATGCACTTTTTGTTGGAAGAAGGTACACTTGGATAGCTTTCCGTACAACTTATGCTCTCGCAAACGTTGTAGAACCATTCCTAAGTGCCTATTGTGTTCTTCTTCATTTCTAGAATAGATTAAAATGTCATCTAGAAACACCAACACAAACTTGTCTAGGTAGTCTCTGAATACACTATTCATAAGGTTCATAAATGCTGCAAGTGCATTTGTCAAACCAAATGGTAATACTGTGAATTCATAGTGTCCATACCGAGTTCTAAAGGCGGTTTTATAGATATCTTCATCTTTAACCCTAAGCTGGTGATATCCAGACCTTAGATCAATCTTTGAAAATACGACTGCTCCTCTTACTTGATCAAACAGATCATCAATTCGAGGTAGTGGGTATTTGTCCTTTATCATAGCTTTGTTAAGCATACGTAGTCAATGCAAAGCCGCATTGTTCCATCCTTTTTGACGAAGATTACAGGTGCTCCCCAGGGTGGAACACTTGGTCTTACCAGTCCTTTTGTTAGCAACTCATCCAACTGTGCCTTGAGTTCTGCTAGTTCTGTAGTAGTCATTCTATAAGGTACCTTGGATACAGGCTCCGATCTAGGAATTATGTCGATAGAAAAATCAAAGACTTTCTTTGGGGATAGACCTGGTAATTCCTCAGGAAATACATCAGCAAATTCCCTTAAAACTGGGTATTTCTCCATATCTGAGATTCCCAATTCATCAATCTCTTCGTCTTCTATCTCCTCTGTACTTTCATTATTAGGATCAGCTAACTCTTCAATCTTTACTGCAAAGAGTTTACATCCTTTCTTTTTGGCTCTTAGCAGTTGCATTGCTGAGATTTGTCTAATTTTAACCTCCCTAGGTATTCCCTTCAAATTCACTTGATTTCCATAGTCATCTAAACATTTAACTGTCTTAGATTGATAGTCAACTATGGCCCTATGTCTCCACAACCAATTCATTCCTAGGATGACATCATAGGATCTTAATGGTGTGACATAAAGGTTGACTTCAGTGGTGAAACTAGGTAATTCTAAGTTGGCCTCGAAAAGACATTGATCCACCCTTGCTCTTGTACTATTTGCATACTCTACATTCCATGATGTAGCCATGTGCCCAACCTTTCTAGACAATTTATTTGCTATACTAGGAGAAACAAAACTTTCAGTTGCACCAGTATCAATAAAGACAGAGATAGGTAAGCCAAATAATTTACCTGCAGTTTCAATGGGCGTTATTTGATAGTCTGCTTGCCTATCATCAGCTGCTGCATGGATTCTTTGCTAGAACATAGCTTTTTGAGAAGGCAGAGAATTCCCACAAGCTTTATTTGGACAATACCTTGCGTAGTGATCTCCTTTGCATAGAAAACATCCTGTAGGTGGTCCTTTTCTTCCAGATATCTCTCCGGATTTGTTGTTTCCTTCACTGGCCTTGCTAGCGTTTCCACTATTGTAGTTGCTTCTCTTTTGATCTTTCCGGAAATCTTTCCTGCCGAAACGAGATCTCTTTCCTTTTGATCTAGCAGCATCACAAACAGGTTCATCTTTCTTTGTAGTTGGTTTGGTAGTAGCCTCATTGTCTTTCTTTTGTTCCTTTTTCTCCTGATGATGAGAATCAACTTTAAGTTTCTGCTCCTGCTTTATAGCTTTCTCATAAACTAAATCCATGGTAGTTGGACCATGCATGTCCACCTCGCCACCAATTTTACCGTTCAGTCCAAGTATGAACTTCCTGATACAAAATCGTTCATCCTTATGGTAAATTGGAACATACCGAAGAAGTCTAGTGAACTTCTCCCAGTATTCGTGGATTGACATAGTCCCTTGTTTTAACTCCTGAAAGTCAGAGAGCTTTTGATCATAGAAGAGTTGGGGCAACCACCGTTTACGAAAGATTTCTACAAATTCTCCCCATGTCAACTTCCAAGAACTTATGTCCAGTTCCAATTTCTTGTTCATCCACCAATTTGAGGCTTCTCCTGCTAACTGGTAGGCTCCCCATGCTGCCTTTGTTACTTCGTCGTAATTTCTTATTTCAAAATATTTTTCCATCTGGACAAGCTAGATTTCAGCTTCGTCACCCCCCGCATTGCCATCAAACTTTGGCGGTATTATCTTTTTCATGTCTTGTGATAGCTCAGTAGAAATTATCTTTCTATTTCTCTCAGCGGAGTTGGTTGGTGATTTTTCCCTCTCATGGTTGTGATTTTCATCATATCCATGAGATGAACTTTCAGCTTCCGTGTTTTCTATGTTTATTTCCTTTTCCAGCTTGTCCTTTTCTCTTTCATTCTCAATATTAGACAACCTTGCTAGAATCAAGTCTAAAGTCGCTTGGACTCCAGTGTCTTTTTGTTCCTCATACTTGCTTGTACTGGGTCTATTGCGCATCCTTTCGTAAGTTCTCACCATGGTTTTATAGTTGTATTATACCTGGTATCTTATCTAAGTTAGATTCTTTAACCTTATGATAAACGGAAAACATGAAAGCTTTCATTGATATAAACACAAGATTTACCAAGCAAGTTTATGAATTATACAGAATTTTCAACAACACATAATTTTATTAATTCAAGAGGATTTTTCATCATCCATCGGTTACATAGAGTGACTATTAAGATAGTCGAGAGGTGAGTATCCTTCAGATTCACTCTCAGATACATAACTAAGTGGTGTATAGCCTACAGACTAAGAGTATTGTTGAAACCTATCTTTTTCTTCATCTCTCATTTGCTCTTCTCTATCCCAAAAGGGATGATACCCTTCGGATTTATCTTCGGATACATAGTTGAGATTATTGTTGATATGGTGTTCATCAACAATAGGGTCCGTCATTTGATATTGAGGACAATTCTCAACTAGTGAAGTCCTTGGTGTGTATTCCATTGACTCATCACTCAACGAAATGGTTATGACCTCGGCCAACGGGAGAACTCTAGGATCCCGGAATATGAATGCTGGACTTGTGCTTTCCTCGGAAGGCATGTCCCTAGATAGTGGCAAAGAATCTGATTTTCCCGAAGAAGTGTTGGGTAAAAGGCTGAATGCAGCTTCCATTTTCATTCTACTCTTTACTTCATTGATTCAGGAGAGAGCATGACTAATAGTTTCTGTGTCACTTATCCAAATGGCATTCTCATGATTGGTTCCTTGGATGGTTCTAATAATGGCCTCATTTTCGTTCTTGGCTTTCAAGTATCGTTTGTTGCCGATTACAGTCTTCCTGGCTGTTAATCGAACGCGTACCATCCTGTCACAAGAATTTTCACAACATTAGATAATGTTGGAATTAAGGAAATTGGGTGAGCTCAAAGGTTCCTAGTGTTTAAACCGTGCTCTGATACCACATGAGACGACCACACTTGTATGTCAAATTTAAAACTTTTGATTTCAACCACAATAAATACGAATAATGCCATGATGATAAATTTTTTCCTTTCAAATACCAAAAGAAACTACAAAGTAGAGAAGAATGAAATACATACATAGCCCAAAGGCTTTTGGCACCAATAGAAGTAAGAAGGTCCAGGAGTGCGTCCTGTCAAATCTTGGATCATCGGCCGATTGTTGAGGAGGAGAAACATCACTCTGGCGTTTTTCCGCCAACCACGGACTTATAATGCGGTCCCCCGCACGATCATTTTACAATGAACGACCCTCCCTTCGGAGAAGAGATTGGTGGGGTATCCTTGAATGATTACCAATTGGGCATAGTGTTGTGTTCCTACATATCTAGGTTCTGTGCATACAGCAACTCTTGAACTAGTATGTATTTCGGGACCATGGTGAACTGATAGTGTAGTACCACAACTAAGTGTAAGTTGTTCCTAACACTACTTTGGCCAAAGTGTTTACATTCTAACAAGAACGCAGGTCATCTACCAGATTTGATTGGCTGACTGACTGACCACACAGAAGAGACACAGGATGATAACTATCTGATGGATGGATTTTATTGAAAATAATTGAGATATTTTGAGAACATCTTCCCACATAACTACTTCATCATAACATATAATGACACTAATGCCTTGATTCCTAGTGTAATTCGTACACTAAGCAAAAGCTATTAGTAATAAACATGCATTATCCTTCCTTTATCACACATTGCTTTTGTTTAAAGAACTAACAGCAATTCCTAAACCATGCATCTTTTAATTCATTCTTTTAGAAATTCGTTCCAAAGTTTAATGAATAGACTAACACCATATCCTAAGCTTGTACATTCAAATAACATGAAACCAGACTTTACTTAGAAACTCTTCTAAAGTGTAAAAGAAGAATAACATAATTGTTTCAAGAGTTGGATTTAAAAGTATGAAGAGGTAAGCATGCCTGATAAGAGCTTCCCACAGACGCTGAGTAAGTGTGAGGATGCTACACCTTTAGCCTCTTGCCAAAGAACTTCCAGCCACCTCCGAAATTGGACTGTTAACACAACTGGAGATAATGTCAACTTACTACTCCAGAGATGATGAATGACAGAAGTGATTTCTCTGTCAAGTGAATATTACTTTCCAGAATTGATGGTTGCTCTCACAGCAGAACATATTTCACTCACAGCAGGATAAAATTCACTCTCAGCAAATAGTGCACACTCACAGCAGAATAAGATCAAAGTTGCAAATTCTAAATTCGTATGTTGAAGAATAAGTAAAGCAGCCTTTATATAGTGTTTCAAAACTCAACAAATTCCTCTTCCTAAGGCGTCCAAGCTGCCAGCAGGGTTTGGAATAGTTCAAACAAGAAATGTGGTGCCTTTTAGAGAAGTTTTCGACCTTCTTTTGATGACAGCAATGAAGAAAGTTCATTTTGCACATGATAAATTCTCAAAAACGTGACACCTACAGGTATAGGCACGATTCAATAGGTGAAGATATGTGAAGATAATTGCAGAGAACAAGTCCCTTGCTTTATGGTGTCCACACTTCCCTTTTTCCAGGCTGCAATCGACACCTCTCAAGGATTTCCTCATTTCTGGTTTGGTTGTGCACTTCTACAGGTGCGCTACAATTTCACGGGAAACTTTTATTTCCTTTTTATTTTTCATTTCATAGTTTCCATATAGTTTAAAAGAAATATTTGAAGCATGGCAGGGTTTTGCCAATACTATTTGATTTGTTTTGAAGTCACAATATTTAATTTCCAAGAGTTGTTCGACTTTTGAAGGAAATATTCATTTTTGAGAAAAACGTCTCATATTTCTAATTCTTAATTTCATTTCAACACTTAATTTAAAATAAAGTGTTATTTAAACTTTATTCGATTTCCATACCATTTAATAAAATATATCTATATATTTATTTTATTATATTAAAATATATATATAGTATAGTTTTAATTTACATAATATATATCTATGTATAATTATTTAAATTTAATAATTTAAATAATCTCATATACATATATATATATTTTGTAAAGGTTATATTATATACATATTTGATATAATATTAAATATATAATTATATTTACCTATACATATTAAATTACAAAGTACGTATACTGCAAGCCAGTCAGCATAGTTTCATTATACGTACTTATGTATATGTATATATATGTGTATATGTAGATTCCGAGGTAATATCATCATAATATTTATTCATTTTCACATATATATATAACAGGTTGGTTGTGGGTATGTATACATGTGTATTTACTTGTTTACTTTCTCTATGTATATGCATTCATAAGTGTATTTATATCGATGCACACGTATGGCATATCCATCTGCTCTAATACGTTTGTATCGACATGAATATACTTATGGACACTTGTACATACCGTATATATATATATATACATACATATACACATGCCCACCTCCTAACCAGTATCATTATCCCACATATAGTTACACTGGCAAGCATCACTTATTCCTGCATTCAAAATTAGATACGACTCCTAATGTTTATAAACAAGCCTATGGATGACTTACCCTTAACTTGACAAATTGTCTTAGCTTACTCAGTCTATAATATGTGTGTGTATGCCCGATTAGTACTCATTACTGTTTACCCGACCAAGTTCCTCCCCGAGTGATATCTCTCCTCTGCCTGGAGGTATGAACTTGTTTCCTGCACATCATGACACGACAACAGGAGTCATACGCTCAAAACAAGGCAGTATATATAAATCATCATAAAAAGTTAGAATAACATTATTCCATAACTTATATGCTACATTCATTCAAGAATTACATCAATAGAAGTATTGGACAAATGAGACAATCATTAAGACACATTCAATTGATCACAAGAACAATTTGTTTTATTCATCTAAAAGATTCAAACATTACAACGCACTTCCTATGCAGTAGTAACTATACAATCGGGGTGTAACAAAAATTTCTTTTGTCATGCCTGGCTGGGTTCAACCATGGGCCTCAACTTATTGTCTTGAAGTTGGCTGAAGTGTCTAACTTTGTTGCCTAGCTTAAGTACATGAAAATTCTTCCTTGGCGTGAGTGTCAAACTTTTTTGCGTTAGTGCAAGTTAAGGAAATCTTTAATTCTTTGCTATTAATAGGACATGCATTCAAGTGAATGTGCCTTTTGCTCATCCAACTGCTTTCTTGCTTCACCCATGAGTTCGTTCTCATGCTTAAGACATCTTTAAAGAAAACCTTGGGCCATCTATTTTCCACCATCTCCTTAACTTTTTTTAAATATCTTAATAGATGCACCATAGCAATGGCTTTAATAGGAATTGTACACCAGTTTCAGCTAGAAGAATCTTGTAAGGGACTGAAATTTTTAATTTGAATTTGCTTGTGATCATGCATTTTTGGATTCTCTATTTGCTTCCATTTGGTGTCCAAAGTGTTGCTAGGCCATATTTCACACTCATAAAGCACCACTAGAATTAATAATAGTTCAAATAGAATTTGAGTAGTTTTCCAATTCCATAACTCCATTTCTCTGCATCTATTTTCATGGGCAAACAGTGCTCTCCAACCTTCCAAAGTTCTTTTCCTTTTGCAAGTTTCCCAACTAAGCTTGTTGTTGAAGTCAATCCCAAGGTATTTATACTTTGTTACTTATTTTAGAATGCTTCCTTTTAGAATATGTAAGTTAAAGATGCAATTCTTTATTCATGCAATGATGAAGCACCTTTTTAAATTACTGAAAAAAATGGAATACATAAAATCAAATAAATGCAAGTTTATTTTAACTCAAAAAACTGGACACCTGCCAAGCATTCACAAACCTGTTCAATATA
>VDFB02109315.1:0-39274 GCA_007258455.2 Sequoia sempervirens | reverse complement strand
TTTCCTATCACAATAACTCTCACAATCTCACCCGGCACATACTTCCATCGTGAATTTGTATGAAGATTCCTAGATGAAATACAACATACAACCCCGAAACTATGCAATTGTGAAACACAACTTACAACAGCAAGACATAAAAGGATTCTGATTTAAATCACAGGGACATCAAATTTCTATTATAAAATGAGACAAAAAATGAGGAGAATTTTGCTGCTTTATTAAAATTGAAAGAGTGTTTTTGCCAAAATTTGAGTACAAAATGCTTACAAAACTCTCTGCATGCACAAGAGAGAAAGAAGCAATGATCCGAATTGAGAAGAAGAAGAAAATATAAGTTTTCTTCAAGATATAACCCTCCAAAACCCTAATCCGAGCTCAAGAAGAAAAGCTCCATAAAAGGTATCAAAACTGCCCAATAAGCTTTCACAAAAGTGGAAAAAAACTCACTTTTTGCATGCATATGCTGTTCAACCTCTAAAAATAGGTTGAATATGCTTTTAAAACACAAAAAACAACTTCTCTCTCTATCCAAAAATTCAAATCCGACCAAGGAAAAAAAGTAAGAAATATGCTAAAAATAGCAAAGAATAAAGCGATGTATAAGATATCACTTTAATCCTGCTTTACATGATTTGCAAATTTTATATTCTCTCAATCTGACCTATTTTTGTAATGAAAGATTTTATAAAATCTTTTACAAAAAATTACAACTTATATCTCCATTTACAATGCTTTATTTTTCAAAAAAAAAACATAAAACATAGGAGTATCTCCTTTCAATCACTTATTTCTCCAATCAATAATTGATTTCTCAAAAATCATAAAATAAATGAAAAATATCTCTTATCATATCCCCTAATTGATTTCTCTAAAATCAATTAAAAAATGAGATAAACCCTAAGTCATAGGTGAAAACATTTACAATCTTTTATTGATTTTCTCACAAAATCAATTAAAATCATAGATTCCAATCTCTGTCCATTTTACTAAGGCATAATTAAATCTCAAGTCTCTATAGTCTATAGCCCCCTCATATTGTCAAAAATTTAATCACACAAACTTAAGGCTTGGGAAAATATCTTCACCATCCTCATAAGGCTTCAACCTAGACATATGAAATCGGCCACATGTTGCATTTAATCTTAGATCATTTGATTTTTAATGTGAAATACATAAGCCCCAAGTCGAATTAGGGCTAGGAAACCCTAATGAACAAAACCACAACATTCCACTTATTTCGCTTCATTTGGACTTGACAAGTCTTTCCTCTGCTATGAAGAGCGCCGCCACCATGAGAGCTTAGGGTTTTAGCTGGAAACCTTCATTTGAGCCTCCACTCATTCAGTCCTTTGCATGTTCAGCCTCTAGAACTCAGGGTAAGATTATTTCAGACATTATTGTGGCTTTTCCACTGTGTTTTTGAAAGGAAAGAATGGCCATAAGGTCGCGACTATACATGTTTTTCTGATGTATTTTATTTCTTGTGCTTGTTGTTGTTTTTGTCCTTGGTATCCACTATGAGAGCTTGACTCTTTGTCTCTTGCTTTGTGAGCTCAACCGCAGCTTATGTGTTCTCCTACGGGCATGAAATGGTAAGCCTTTCGCCTTCCTTGTTATTTCTTTCAATTTATGACAAAGCTCACAAGCTTGAAAATGTGATAGGCCGCGGCCACCATGTTCTCATTGGGCATTTCAGAATTCTGTAGGTTCGACCCACCAAAGGATTTCCTTGTCTTTGTATTGTGAAACAAAAAAAAACTGATATGGGCATTTGTTATTTTGAAGAAAATGTACCTATCTTGTGATTTCTCTTACGGAGCTTGACCCACCATGACTTCCTTTTGCTTTCTATTGTTTCTCATAAAAACCCTGACATGGGTGTCACTGAAAGTTGTAATACTTGTCTCTAAATTCGAAACCCCAATGTGGGTATTTAGAATTTTGAAGAAATCTGTGTTTTATTCCTGTATTTTTTGTTATGGAGCACGACCAATGATGACACTGTATAAACCCTATTTTTGGAAAAACCCCACTTGGGTATATGATATGTTAAAGAAAACACACTTCTTTTGCTCCTCTGTTGAGAATTTCACATGGATATGCTGAAAATAGTGAGAAATCTGTACATTTTGAATTAAAATTCCCATATGGGCTTCCTTCATTTCAAATATACTGCACTTTTGTCAAAACCCAATGTGGGTATTTTGAAAAATGAAAGAAAACTGCATTTTTGTTAGAAATCCTTTCATTTCTGAGAATCTACATATAAAATTCTGCTCCATTCTCCTTTATAATTTATTGCTTTTCCTTTAACTGTATGGTAGCTTGGCCTTGTAGATTCCAGTTTTCTACCTTCACATGAGAAGAAATAACAGGGATCCTATTTTTTTCAAAACTCTATATTTTAAAACAACATATTGAGCACATTCCTTTACTCAATTACCATCTTTCACACATAAATTCTTGACTCACTCCTACAGATTGCTCACCTGCCTTAGCCTCTTGTACATTAATGTGATTTTCATGTCATTTTATATCGCTTCAGCTTGTATCTGTAAAGGTGCTTCAAGTTTTGTCATTCTCTGCTCATGCTAGAAACAATCTTTTCACATTGTAATTCTTGTGCAATCTATCTATACTTGTTTGCTTGATACTTGTCAATTATTCTTTGAGAATATACTTTGAATATCAGAATATGCCTCCAAAAGAGTGTATCTTTTGATTGTCTCCTTCTGCTAAACAGTGATGCATAACTCTACTTAAAGCAACATTTTCACTTTCAACCATAATGAAACTGGTTGGTTTATTGATCATTTGGCTTCACTTTATTAAAAAGATGTCTACTGGTCACTGTATTGATCTTCGTAATCCTTCATTCTAATGGGAAACTGAGACTTTTCACATGTCTCCATGCTTGATTGTTCTTTCATATTCTTGGTCTTCAACCTGACACTCTTCATGCATTTTTATGCTCCATTATTTAAAATTTCTTTATGCCCTACTCTCCTCTGAAATGAAAATCTGTAACATTTCTTTTCGTTGAGGCATTATGTATGCCTATTCACTATCCTTGATTGTGAGATAGAACATTGCTGTAGTAACATGAAACAAGATGCATAATAACACCCATGGCAGAAAAATGCAAACTGTTAAGCAATACCTGTGATTTAAATCATGAAAATGATGTACTCAGTTGAATTGATTAAGCTCATTTAAACCCACTGTTCACTTGTAGCTTTCAAGAAGCATACACATGATTATTATGAGTGAACAGTTGGTTTGATGGCTTTGAAAGATGAACTCTCCTTTACTCTTTCAGTTGTATAGTACTTCACCACTTAGCCCCTCCTGTAACGAATGCGGGGTCGGATGCCGAGCTCTACCGTTGTGGGAGCCCATTTTTCTCCACATGCTTGATCTTCAAATGATAATCAACTTCATGATTTTCCCTATACCTGCACAAAGAAACAAATGCTGTTAGCATAAAACAATATATGATGATGTTGATGTCTCTCTTTCAGCTCATGTTTCTGCACTTTTCTTGATTGTTTCAGTGTATGATTAGTAGCATACTACATTATCGTTGATGGTTCATGTAGGTATATTCATAGTCGAAGCTCTAACATCTCTCTTTTCCTTCCTACAAGTCAATGGAGATCGAAGAAGACAAATGGTGCACCACTTCTGCGTCAGTCATCAACATAGGCAATGACGATTATGTCTACACTTATGCGATTCTTCCTTTTATGCATCTTCCATAGTGTAGTATGCTGTTTATGATGCATTGTAACAGTTACATCCACGACTTGTGTGGATATTCAATTTCAATCTTCTGCTTTTCATTTTGAAAAGAAAATGCATTTATGATGCAATGTTGTATTATCATTTAAATGTATCATCATTTGAAATGTTGTAAATATGAAAAGCATCATGAAATAAAAGAAAGCAATTGAAATGCTTTGTTGTTGAATGCTCAATCCTGTACTCCATTTGATTGTGAAACATTGAAAAGCAATTTCTCGAAACTCAGTTTCCTCATTTCAGTGCACAATTGTCACTTATAAAATGATAAATAAGATGCAATCAACACTTAGCATATGCAGAATTAACTGTATTTTCCACTTTTAAATATAACAGTATTTAGTTAGCTCCACCAATTGATTTGTAGCGAAAAGTTGGTAACAATAATCTCCAGTCTTGATCATTTCCTCCAATCTATTACTCCACTGGTCTTTCATTTCTTGCAGAGAAATCAAACTCATACTTGGTGAAGCTTCTTTACCAATTAATTCAACAATAATCCCTTTCACGATCCTTCTTTCCTCAAACAAATCTTGCTTGGCCTGCTGCAACATTCTTCTATGTTCCATGAGGACTTATGTTTTGAAGATCAAAATATTCATACACTTATCAAGGTATCCAAAATCTTGGTCTTCTAGAATAACATACTCAATTACATCTTCCTTAGGAAACCTTTTCAATATTCTCAATTTCTTCATATGCTCAACATATTTATCCTCTTCTTTTCCTAGTAACTTGATATATTCCCTAGGGACTTGATCAAGTCACCTACCTCCTTATAACTTTTCAAAATAGCAGTGAAAAGCTCCTCTCTATCCTTCTTAAGAAGGTGAACCCATTTCTCCATCATTTGGGATCTTTTCCTTATTTTGGTTAACTCATCTACCATTTGATGACTCATTAAAACAAGAATTTCTGATGGTGTTGGTTGTTCAGCAGTGAATGCAATTAGTTCCTTCAGAAAACCTTTCATTTTCCCTACCTGAGCTTTTAGCTCATCCTTGGCCTTCTTATCTTTGATGAGTCGTGACTTGGTAATGGTAGCCACAATGTCAATTAGATTTATTTGCCGATTTGGTTTATTTTCCAAGATTGATAGTGTTTACTTGATAATCTATGGATTGTAATTCCCTATCATTTTTATCAACTATAGGTGTAGCAATTTCCGCTATCAAGTCTCCATCATCAGTTAACTTTGTAGAATGAATAGTATGGGGTTTCTTCCTTGGCTTCATTTTATCTATCTCCTTTACCATTTCATCCCGTGTTACAAGTTGGGCCTGAACCTGTTGCCTCTTCTCCAAATTCAATTTTAACCATGTAGGAGCAACTGGCTGGGTTACTACCTATTGAGCACTGGGAGGTGTTGATGAAGTAGATGTAGAAGAAACTGTTTCCATTGTTTTCTCAGAAGAGATTCTATCCCACTCTTCTTGTCCTTTTTGCAATATTTCCTATTCCATTTTTTGATTTTGAGCTCTTATTTCTTCTATCTTTTTCATTTCTTCTTCCTTTAGTTGAACTTCCTTTTCATCTCTTAACCTCTGCTATTCTAACTCCTTTGCATGAAGTTCTTCCTCTGCTACTTTTTATTACTCAACTTTCTCCTTTTGTTCCAACTTTGTGCGATGGCTTCTTCTTTGACCTTCTTTTTTGCCTCAACACCTTCCTTTTCTTGGGCCAACTCTTCATTTTTATTTCTTTGTTCTTCTTCTTCCTAATCTAGCTTTTCAATAACTAGTCTCTTAGCACTTTCTATTATTTCTTTTTTCTCTTCTTCTATCAAAACCTCGTTCATTACAGCCTCACCCCGTAGGCTTCCTTCTTGGAACCAAGCCTCTTCTTCTCCAACTTCTTCTTCATCTCCCTTGAGATATTCCTCCCATTCTGTCTTCTCTTCTTGAAGTGGAGTTTCTTCAGAGTCTGAGGGGATAGGTGAATTTGTCACATTAATTAGAGGAGTCCTCTCTCCTTCAACATCTATTGTTCCTGAAGCCGATGGTGCAGTAAGAGTAGTACCCTCAGTTTGTAAAGGAAAAACAAATGGACCATCTTCAGTAACTTTCTCTCCAGGGTTTACAGTAGCTATAGGTGTAGCACCAAGATCTGAAATAACCCTTGCAGTAGCAGCTTGATAAGTAACCTTAGCCTTTTCCAAGGCTTTAGTGACATGTTTCACCAATGTTTCTTCTTTTGTTTGAGCAGGCTCTTCCGTGGCTACCTCCATTGCTGTAACAATTTTGTTTAGCCTCTTATACTGCCTTGTTTTAGTAGAGGAAGTGGGCTCACTACTAGAATCCTTCTTCCTTGTAACCTTTGCTATTGGTTGCTTTAGATGGAGGTTAAGCCATTTCACACTTCTATCAACCACAACTTGTGACACCTTATGAATATTGGTTTCCTTCTTCTCCATCCAATTGATTGGCTCCAAATCCTTGGTAGCCACTTTATCTATCTCATAGTGGAGATCAAGAGTAATCCCATCATATGTGGTTCCTTCTGGTATATCCTTTGCAACCTCAAAATCCTTCATCTAGGGAATTATCAGTCTTTCGTATCCCCTTTTCCTTACTTCAAACTGATCTTGTTGGTTAGCCCAAAAGTCTTTGAGAAGTGGCCGATGATGGGGAAATTGTGAAGCATATATACCATACATTTTCTTTTTAGGATCAAAATATTTTCTAGATGTATGATATTTGAAATTCATTGATTGAAACTCTTCCATTACTATCTTAGTTGCTATTGAAGAGGAACAAGAGTAAAACCCCAATTTCATTGGGAACGAGTGGTAGCTAGCCTTGTGCTGTGAAAAGAATTTAACATTCACCTCGATGGCTTGAGAGAAAACTCCATCAAGACTCATTTGTCACCACAACACCTTGGCAACTTGAAAGGGTGCCCATCATATCCAAACAGTTTGAAATAGGTAGATTTGGGGTATTGGATAAACCAATAACCCCACTCTTCAATTAACTCCATTTCCTCCGGGGACAATATGAAACCAATATCACCTGTGAGATGATTAATGATAACATATAGAAACACATTATTAACCCTTTTGAAATGATTCTCCACTGCCTTCAACTCTAGCTAATCATAATATTCCCAAAACTTCTTCTGATTTAGGCCCTCATCCATTTATCCTTCAATAGTTAAACCAAGAAACTGTCCCATTCTTGTAGCACAATATATCACATATGAAGACATATAGAATGTCTTGGTTTCTGTTGCCTTAAATAATTGATCATGGATGTTGTATGAAATTATCTATCCCCAATCCAAATATTGTTTGCCATCTAGAATTAGTTGAATAAATGGAAACATCTAGTGTTCAAAGATACAAAGTAATCCTTTCCAAATACTCTTTCCAACAATGTGATCATGTCTCCAATATCCTCAGAGAATTCATACCTCTTAGGGTTAGGTGGTACCTTCTTTACTAATTTCTTCTCCATTTTCAACTACCCTTTGTTAATAAGTCTTTTTTTCCCATCTAGATTTGTTGCCCACCGTTCAACTACCTCAGCTTCAGACATAATCTTGGGGTTAGGGTGAGGATGATGATAAAAAACTAGTCTAATCATTGCTAGGGTCAAATTTAAGATCACATTGCCTTGGGAATCAATACACTTCCTTTGAGTTGGATTATAAGTTTGTGCAATAGTTAAAATAAAATTAGGAAATTGCACAACAATAGGAAAAGTAGCTACATGAGCCAACCCAGACTCTGCAATCCTCTTTTCCCTTGGGGTAGCATCTTCTGAAAAAGTATCCTTATGAAACTAGTCTAAATCAATATGTCCCACTAGTGTGTCAGTGATATTCATAACCTCAGAACCAAAATTGGATGGCACTAGTGTCCCTTGGAACTTATACTTCATTGTAATAGGAACCTACTCCGGTTTTAGCCTTTTACCCCTTGCTCCTTTTGATGTTCCTTCACCGGGGGATTCTTCTTCTAAGCCAGACATTTTTTAATCACCTGCAATACTGACCATTATTAGACAAAGGGAAGATATGTGAAGAACAAATTAGTAGAAGCATTCATATTAAATCCCCCTTCATTCAAGACAAATTCCCATTCTACAAGTTAATTCAACATTTTCTGGTTTCGGTTTCGAGACAGAACTAGGAACTTGATCATTCTGAGCACTGTACTAAACTATATCAGAAGTCACGATTGAGGAAAACTTTGAACCTGAACTTAATATAATACTTTTCAATTCGATCGGATATCAGAATCAGGTTCTGGTTCAACACCTATACCTATAGTGATAAATATGGTTTAGTTTCATTTCATGGTCCAATCCCGCAGTGAATTCAAAAATTGGGATAGAGTTTTCAATAGGTAGTGACACTTAATATATGGAGTCGATAAAGTGTTCTCCCCGAGTTTTGATCTTGATGTAACTTCAAAAGTCAGAATCAAGTTGTGATTCATAACTAGACTCGAAGGATTGAACAAATGTGAGTAATGTCTCGAGTTTCGATCTCGATGAAGCATCGAAAGTCAGAATCAGGATATGGTTTGGAACCATACCTTTGGTATGTATAGTGGTCCAATATGTCAACTCCTAGTTTTGATATCGATGCTATGTTGGAATTCAAAATTAGAGTGACACCAAGTCACAAAAATTATCGGTATGTCAAAAGTTTAGTGTCGGTTTGACATCTGATCTTGATAGTAATGCGGGAATTAGAGTCAGGACATAAGTTGATGCATTGTCAAAAACCCTTAACATGCTAAGGTAACGATTTGATCCCCGATCTCGATGGTACATTGGAAGTCAGAATCAAAGCAAACGAATAAGCAAAACCCAAAAGGTGGTAAAAACACATGGTGCAGTTCCAATTCCCGATTTCAAAATAGATGTGGGAATCGAGAATGAAGCAATGAGCTAACATGAAGGAAAAATAAATGTAGCAGTATCTTTACAATTATTCCTTCAGGATCAAGAAACAGTTGGGCTCAATATTTTTGAATTGTAACAGTTAAAATTTGAAAATTTATCAAATTTAACCCAAACTTGACTAGGTAGTGCGGAAAACCCTAGAAAGCTAGGGCACAACAGGACAACAAATCCCATGAACAAAAAACAAAACAAAACATGAGGGAAAACATAAATGCACAAAACCCAAAATGAAACAAGGGAAAATGAACCAAAGGGTTTGAGAACAAAGAAAAATGCACCAACAAGTGCTAAGAAAGATAGAAATTAAACCAAAATGAACGAGCCAAAAAAGAAGGCAAGAAAGCAAACACACAAAACCACGAGCGAAGAAAACTTAGGAAAACCAAGAATGAAGGAAAAAAATTAGGGAAAAACACCTACCTCCAAATGCAACTGGAAATCTGACAGTAGGGTGAAGAATTCAAGCGCTACCCTAGAACCTTATCTCTTGGTGGTTCATTCTGTCAAATTGTACAAGCAAAAATGAACAAAAACCAAGGAGTGGCAGGAATAAAAACTTGTTCACGCATGTGAACAATTAGACATTAATGCGGGTTGGTCGGGCCTCGGGATGGGGGCAAAAGTTATAAATGTGCCATCGCAAGAATGAATGTAAGCAGGAGTCGAGATCGGGACATGACACAAAACTGAACCTTCAATGAATGCAAAGTTCTAGCAGAGGTCCAAAATATGAATCTCAACAAAACAAAGATAAACACAAAAATTTAGATCAGGACAAAACATGAAACAAGAACTTTGAAAAAATTCTTGATTCCTGTTTCGGTCTGATGTCCGATTCCGAAATAGGAAAAGGGAGCCATAGATCAGGATTGGGGTGACATGAGGAACAACAACTTTGGAAAGTTCTAGGTTTCAGTTCTAGTTCGATGTTCGATCCTGAAACAAGCAAAAACACACAAGGTAGAAAAGTAGAAGTGGGGATTGGAACAAAAATAGGAACTTACACTTTTTAGGGTGCAAGGTGATGGTTTTGATCCGAAACCCGAATCTGACAAGACAAAGAAAACATAAGGAAAAGCGTGGGGATTAGGATTAGAACACCAACAAGAACTTGAACTTTGGAAAGTACCAAGTGTGAGTGTCAGTCTGAAACTTGAACCAAAAAAACAAAGAAAAATCAGGACTTAGGAGAAAAAGAAACAACTCCTAAGACCCAAACAGGAACACCAAAGGTAAAAATAATAAAGGGGGACCTATTTTGGGTAAAAAACAAAATGGGGTGGATATGCAAGGCATAACACTTCTACATGTTTCCCAAGTATTTGTTAGTTTCAGAGTTTCAAACTTTCCATTACCTTCCTAACATTCCTTCCTTCCCCAATCCCTTGAATTTGTTTTGTTGAACTTTCAAAGTTCTTCAATCCCTTCATCCATTTTTTAGAATTTTCATCCAAGTGATGCTTTTCTTGAAATTATAACTCCCTGAATTTTCCCTCACTCCACTTCAAAATTCTTCTAAGTCTTTTAGAATTTTAATGTTTTTCTTTCCCTCATCGCTTTGGAAGATTATTTAATGGAGGCCCGATGTCTAATGGGTGCTTTGTTGGGATGTCAGAGGTGGACGTGCCCATTTCCTTAGTTTAAATGGTATGTAATTTAATAGTAGGTCGATGACCTAATATCCAACAAATTTTTTGTGTTAGGGCAATGAGGGTTTTTATGCTTCTCTCCTTGGGTTGGGGGTAAGTATTGGTTTTTATTATATGGGAAAAATAGGTTTTGGAGGAACTCGAAACCCCTTACAAATAGGTTTTGAAGGGACCTAAAACCCTATCAAACAAGATTTTGCAAAAAGATACAACACAACCAAACAACAACCCTACAATAGTAGCCATCAACAAATTAACAAGATTACCCAGGTTGAAGCAAATAGGTTTTGAAGGGGACATGGAACCCATTAAAAATAGGTTTTACCGGGGCCTTAAATCCTAATTGAGCATATACCCTACTTGAATTAGCCAAGAAAAAGCCAACCAAACACTCAGACATAGGATTCTTGTGCCGACAAAGCTTGAATCGGTCAGGAAAAAATTAACCAACCGCTCAAAAAACTAGTTTCTAGAGCCACCAAAAGCATCCTTTCTGAAGAAGCTGAGCACCCACAACAAAAAACCTGCCCCTCCACCTTTATAGGAGAAGATACTAAGAACATCATTTTCATAAAAAGAGGCAGCTCTTCAGAAAATCCACACTCCAACCCCATAGGAATGGCCTCCACCTCAATAGGAGTAGTAGGAGAGAAACCTCAACCCAAGAAAACACCTCCGCCTAAAAAGAAGATGCATCCACCTCTAAAGGAGAAGTTTCCACCTCTAAAGGAGACACAAAATCCAAGGAAAAGGCATAAACTATTGCAAAAATGATGAACTTAAAGTCCAAAGGCAACAACACTGTAGGGACTAGCTCAAACAAAAGGAAAGCCAAAGGACTAGAAAACTCCCAAATAGCAACCCCCTCTGACAAGAAGAGCTTTAGAGACCCGAAGGGGAACCAAACCACAACAATAAGAACATGTGTCCCAACACCTTCCATGAAACGAATCAACTCACAAAAAGCAACCCCCTCCAAAAAGAAGAGATTCATAAACCCAAAGGGGAACCAAACCACAACAACATGAATGGGAGTTCCTTCATCTTCAAAGAAAAACCCCAAAGCAGAAATAGGGAGGGAACACGACCACTCCACCACAGCCTCCAAAGCATAAATAAAAATAAGCACAACTAGGTAAGTGTTGGTTTGATACTCCAATGATTTTTTATTTTCTTTGTTGGAGGTTCAAGAATTTAGTGCTTCATCATTCGAAGGTGTAATAAAGCATGGGGTGATTATTTAAAGGTTTTAATAGACCATTGATGCACTTTTCCTCCATATGCTCCACCAACTTTCCTTAATGGCAACAACTAACCCAACTACTAAAAGTAAATGCAAATGTCCTCCATTGATGTGAAGCATCTATTTTTAGTGGGATTTATCCTCATTCATGGATTTAAATAATACTATAATACAATGATTAAGTTTTGGTACACATTTTGAGATCAATTTTGTAGGAGAGGTTGGTTCAATGTGGTTTAGTTCTTTAGATGCAAGATATTTTCCAATTTGTTATAAGGGAACCATAGATGGTAGTACATTTCTTTTAGGTTGATTATAGACCCATGGGGATTGAAGAAGATTAATATTGTAAGTGTATTTCATTACAAAATGTCTATAGGGAAATATTTATATATCTAGGAAAGCTTCTTAGTCATAACTAGGGATTTTTATTTGCCACATTTGTTGGCATGAATGTAATGTTGGGTTGGATGAATGTAACAACAAACTAAAATTACAAGTCTTGTAATAATCTTTCTCACTTTATATATGCATGTATGCAGTTATGTTATTTATTACTAAGCATGCTCTATTGCAAGATTTCATGATCATTGTTGTATGTAAATACATAGCTCCATGTTATTTTATTCTAGTTTGTCTCCTTCTCAGTGCATTGTGACTATTTTACCCAATAAATAGGTATTAGTTTGGAACCCTTTCACCAATATCATATCATTTAAACTAAAACACAAATAAATTATCTAAGAGTAGGAGTAGTGTTCATTCATGACCTTGTATTACAACTAGGGGTTTATCTTAAAGAGAGCTATTCAAATTAATCTATCTCATGTGGGTTATGCTTGTACATTTTTATTATCTATATAGGGGGTTTGAGATAGATATTTATACTTGGTTTAGTGGAAAGATTTGGGGCCAACTCAATAGGTTGGGTTCAACTATTCATTAGTTTAATTATTCATTTTATGTGATTTTAATACCTATTAAGGCATACCCTTGAGAACACCCTCTTGATTATAGGCTACTCTTAAAGAAAAGGAGATGAAATCCACTCTCATAGAGTTGGTTGTTAACCCTCCATAATTTGTTGATGAGCTGATTTTACTTGCATAATGAAAAACTTGGCATTGCGAGTGGGGTTTAGTTTTATGAAGTGGAGCTACAATTTTGTGACCCAATATGATGACATCGTTACCAGGGATATGTTAGTCATTGTCAAGTTCTAGGAAATTGTAGATATTTAAAAATACCTTAGTAATATTATTTACATTTGTGCATTATGTTTGGGTAAGTTTGGAATCTTGTTAACTTAAACCAAAAAAATGATATTGAGAATGATATGGGTTGCTACGTTGAGAAGATATTGAAGGCCCCTATAGTGGCTACAACCCAAAATTAGAATTGTTTCTTAGAGGTTCATGTGCTTAATGATTTATTCACTATTGTGAGGTGTTGCCTCTATTATTAAAGAATAAATTTTTTTGTTGTTCATATTTCATGAACATAAATCAAGGTGATAGTAGCTAGATATAAGGTACATTGTTCTATTTCCATAATTTGAAGCATGGTTTCTTTCTTGGTAAAGAAACAAAAAAAAAATCCTCTCCTTTCTACTCTACATAAGTAGTTGTAACCATCCATAGTAGCTAGAATGAATGCATATACCTAAAGGGAACTTCATGAAATATAACATATAATTCAAACCCTAGATGCTATGATGGATGATATGTCTAGGAATACTATGAGGATAAACCTCCATGTTGTTCATACAACCCAACACAAAATATAAATTCACATTTAGAATTGTAGTCATCCATAAATGAAAAAGAGTTAAGGATAGGAAGGATTGAGGAGCTTAAAAATTAATGTGAAGAAAGAATCAAGGCCATACAATACAAATATACCCTACTGTTACAAAAAGATATGTTTCTCCATCCCTAATTTTTTCACTAGATCCCATTTACAAGAATCTTGACCTGTCTTAGGTCAATTATGATAGGAAAATAATGAGGGATTCAATTTACAAATTAATGCATGTGTTTGATGTGTATGATCATTGGGAGGGGAATACAAATGTCAAGGTATTTTTTGAATTCATGGAAAGATATCACTTTGAGGATAGAGACATGTGGATTTTTTTTTTGTTAGGTCACTACACAAAAAAATAAAGGTTTGGTGTCAAAGTTTTCCTGAGCATTATTTTGCTTTGAGGAATCATCTTGTGGCTGCATTAGAAGATGATTTCACTTTGCATTTGGACCCTACTGCTCTTGTCAAAGAATTACAAGGCATAGGATGGAAAGAAGGAGAGTCTAACATGGATTTAAATAATAGGTTTTTGCTTCTCTTTACAATATCAAAAATGATTTCCAACCTAAGTGCCCACCTATATTGATTTTTTTCTCCAAGTGTATGATGTTACTGTTGGCATGGTTTATCATTGATGTCAAAGGCTTGTTATTCCATGGTTCATGGATTCATGATTTCTAATGTCAAAGGTGTGTCAAAATTTTGGTTGCTCATTTAGAGAGTTGCTTCCTATCAAGGTCCTGTTGTTTCCATTTCATTGACACAACATACATGGTGTTGAAGTTGTTATTGATGTGTTGGTGTTGATGCTACTTCAAGGATTTCAAGGTGTTGATACAAAAAGTGTTGATGCAAAAGTGATATTTGTTCCTTGATGTCAATTTTATGACATTGCTTCATTACAAGGTTTTTGTTGATCATTTTTCATCATTGAGTTGGTAAGTTGAAAGAGTGACTGCTTATTCTTCATAATAACACATATAAAACCCTAGAACTATCCTAAACTCTAAGAACCTTGACCTAGGGATTAAGTCTTCTGAAAAAACTTCAAAGCTCAATTCACTTTATGTTTTAATTCAAAGATGACTTGTTATAGTTAGTAAGAGGTCACTTAAGTGACAACATAGAGGGTCTTGAAACCATTGGCAACCAGTCCCTACTCTAGATAAGACCGATTGGACAGGTAAAGGGTTTAAGTTTTACTGCCCAAAATGAAATCAATGGATATTATTTAATTGATAACTTGGCGGAAGCTAAAGATCGAAGGTCAATTTTTAAAGATAGAGAATGGTTACTTCTCAAGAATATATGTTGCCAGGTAGATGACTTTTTAAGAAAAAGGCGGGAGTTTAAAATCAAGGGTTTCTATTCAATCTTGGCTGGAGTGAAAGATTCCATCTATGGTGGACATTCAAATAACTAATGGTCGCTTCATATGCTTGAACCTGGATAGGATCATTGATGTAATGGCCATTGAGTGAATTGTGATTTGAGTCTGGACAACGTGAAAGTGGAGTGAAGATTATGATATTATGTTTTCATTTTGGAATTATGCATTGTGTGGGATAGTTGTTAGGGCTTGGTGAAAGGTTTGGAAGAAGTTGATACTATGTTTTCTATGAAAACATACCCAGGGAGGAAGTGTTAAGGGAAAATAATGATGCTTACACATATTAGTACCTTTGATTGGTTTTTCATTTGAGTTCATTCTTTTCATGGTGGAGTGTGATTGAAAATTTGTGTGAGCAGAGTGAGACCACAAGTGCATATAGAGTTTGGTGTGTTGTTAAGATTATGCACAGAGAGGTGAATTGAATAACAATACTATATGGTGCTATTATAGTGTGTTCATGGAGAGAGTTTTATTTTAGAAAAAAGTATGATCTAACTGAGATCATTGACACTTGGAGTTTGATTGGATAGTATGTTACGGTGCTGTGTATTAGAGATTGATATGAATTTGGTCATTTTGTATGTATGGTTTTTGATGTGAAAAAGAAGATAGATAGGTATAACAGTATTCCATTCTTGTATTCAAGGGTATGCTACTTTTGTGATCTAAACATGATGATTGCCAGTGGAGTTAGTGAGTTTTTAGAACTGTGATTTTCAGATTGGTGAAATAATGTTGTGGTAAGTGTGAATAAGGGAGATGAAGTTTTTGATAGAGCAGTGATTTGTTTGGAAATAGAGTAACCCTTTGAGTTATGCTAATTTATTCTAAAGTGATGTTGGTTTTCCAGTGAGGCATGTTGTTTTTCTAGTGAGGCATGTTGTTTATCCAATGAGGCATGTCGGTTTTCCAATGAGGAATGTTGGTTTGCCAGTGAGGCATGTTATTTTGTTAGTGAGGCATGATGGTTTGCTATTGAGGCATATTGGGTTGCTAGTGAGGCATGTTGTTTAGCCAGTGAGGCATGTTGTTTTTCCAGTGAGACATGTTGTTTAGCTAGTGAGGCATGTTGTTTTGCCAGTGAGGCATACAATTTGTAACCAGTGAGGCTTAATGAAACTTATTTTTAGAGTGATTTTTCACCCTTTTAGGGTTTTCCACTCATAAAACTTGTGTGATGTGTCCTCTTGGTGGTTTTTCATATTGTGTTGATTGGTCATCTTTGTTCAAGTATAATTTTTTGATTTGCATATCTTTGTGACTCCCTCAACATTCATTACCTATAATGTTTGAAGTGTTTTCAATGGGTCTCTTTGCATAATACATGTGAGTTAAGTTTTGAAATTTTATTTCTCATTAGACCACTGATTCACCCCCCTCTCAATGGTCTTGTACTCCAACAATTACTCTAGGTTTTGATTCAATACAAAAAGAGTTAATTTGGTAGACATACAACATGCATACAAGTGCACTGATTTTATTAATAGTTTGAGAAGGGATATGTTTGAAAAATATTTATCCTCAAGAATAAAATTTGTTAATGGTGAAGATATTGTTATAAACAATGATTATATGGAGGTAGCATCTCATAGAAGCACAATATCAAATGATGATTTTATTTGCATGTAGGAAAAGGGTGTCAATGCAATGTGACAATAATAGAAAAGAAGATGATAGTGCATGCACCTATCTTCAATTGGATTAGTCATTTATGGATGATAGCAATGAAGAAATCAATGATGATATTTAGCTCAAAGAGAACAATGAGTATGAACCTGCTATTTTTTGTAGCAATATGAATAGTGAGGAAGGTGTGTATGCATGGGAGTCATGTAATGAATCAAATATAGTAGTTGATTATGCAACACATACACGTTTTGATGATGTAAATGATGAACAATAAGTTATCTTCTTGTTTGATCTCCTACCTTCCTTTCTCCCTTTTATTGATTTTGAAGTTGTTGCTAATTGTTTGCATGATGACAACATAGAAACAAATATACATTGTAATGAAAGTGTCACACATATTTGTATAGTTGATGAATTTTAATACAAAGAGTTTATACTTGAATAATGTGAAGTGGGTGATCATATGAATTCATATGAGAACCTTTTTATTTGGTGTGCAATATGAGGTAATATGAAATCAATGCCATAAAAATCAAGGTGGAAGGAGATATGTGACATAGGTATGATTTGAGAAACACATGTGACACAATAGGTTGCCAAGATTAGATGAAATAGAAAGACAATTTGAAGAGTCTAGCTCTTCGCTACAAGTGTCTTATGATCCAAATTGTTGTGCTAATGAAGATTGCATTAGCATAGATGGGTGTTGGCAAGAAGTTGAGTCCACTTTTTGGCCAAAATATGGAAGTGTTTTCCCTGATTTTCAGAATTTGAAGCACTTAGAGATGGAATCTTGAAAAAAGTCACTAATCATAAAATGTAGTACTCGGAGTCTAGTTTCCAAATATGTAATTTATTTTGATACCCAGATGATCCAAATTGATTTTCAATAGACGTTTCTAAAAACCACTGTTTAAAAGTCAATTTTTTTTACAGTACCATGCACATGTACGTCATCCATATTTTGACTAAAATAATCATATTTTTCTAAATCCTTTTGGGAAAATATTTGTAGCTCACTTAAGCACGTTTTCCCTATTTTTGTATTTTTTTATTGAATATTTATTTTTTTGTTAATTTTTTATCAGCCATATTTAGTGTTTTGAAAAAATCGTTGTGTACATCAGGCATAAGATGACCTAAACTTATCATTTTTTTTATGATTTTTTTTTCAAATTGAAAAGAATTGTCTGAAGTATTTTTTTTGTAAAAAAAAATTCTAAAAAATTATTTTAATAAAAATTATTAAAATACTAAAAAACCTTGATAAATCAAGTTTATGGACCTATTTCATAAAAAAATAATTAAAAAATAAAAAAAACAATCCAATTGGAAAAAAATTTACATATTTAGAATCTACACAATCTCATCTAAAATGGGTTTTAATTTCATAAAATAATTCTAAAAACAACCCCGTCAAACATATTGACATGGTCAGTTTTTTCTCTCAATATTGTCATGACCTTGTACTTGTAGGTCTAAGGCTAAGGGTTGGGTTACCATGCATTTTCTAAGCCTAAATCCAAATGAGAAACATGGATTGTGATTTTCAAACATTTTGGAATGAGTACCCACTTTATAATGGGTACCTATTCTAAAAAATGAATGAGTACCTATTTTAAAGCTGAAAAATGACACTTCCACTAGAAGTGGACTCAAGTTCTTGCACTTACCCAGATGATAATGAGGCAGGATGGCTACCTATTGTCATAGAGTTGAATGAAATTGAGTATGAGGATTTCTTTCATGATGAAGTTATAGCTTCTTATAATGTGGATAACAATATGCTTGAGTTTGAGTGTTTCACTGGGGCCCAAATATAGCTTGTAGTAGTATCGAGCAACAACAAATTTTCTAGGTTGATGACCAACTAGACACTCAAATTTATTATATTTCAGAGGTTCAAAAAATTTAGTTTGAGATTTTATAGGATGAACTTCCTTTTACAGGTCGACAAGATGATGAGGCATGTGTTTAATTATGGAGTGAACTAGAGTGTTCTCTTTTTTCCTCAATTCACCCGAGGAGGTTAGTAGGTAACAATATCCTGGTTTCTTTTAGGGTTGACCAAAGTTTTAAATTATTTACCCTAACTATTATAAAGATAAATGATGCAATTTAAGACAATGTGGTGGCCTATGTTTTCTGGTTTCCATACAATGGAAAAGATAACAATGGTAACAATATTCACTTTTTTTAAAGGAAATCACAAGTTTGTGCATGAAAGAAGGATGCTTTTTTTTTAATTTTATAGATAAGGTAACTCTAGGTTGATGGAAATTTATTCCTTCAATAGGATGGTACTTGATAGAGGAAATTAATTTCATCCATCCTTTCCAAGGTTTCTTTATATTGTGTTAATATTTTGTGTCATAGCCATATTTTGGTTTCTTTGTTTGTTGTGTCGATTATCTGTGAGTTCGTCATACATATATGTATGTTGTTCATCATAAGTTAGTCCTAGTCCATTATTTTTCCCATTTTTGGTCTGCCTAGGATTTTAGATTCTTTTTGTGCCTGCAAGAGACACATGTCCCCAATTAGAGCACTATTGGGACTCAATTTTAATGCCATTTTTTGATCGAGTCTCATCCTTTTTATGTGTCTTGGTCATTTTTGATCCATTATGATAACCAATTTAAGAAATTTTGAATGATACATATTGGTTTTTATTGTGTCTTTTGATGTTATATTAATCCCCCCTTTCATGCTTTAGTCAAATATCCAAGTTGAAAAATTTAAAATTATCCAAGTGTGAAATTTTTCAAAGTTTTGAGGTTGGTCCTACTTACATACCTTACCAATTTTGACTCTCCACTTCGATCCTTGTTCATAAATATACTAAGCATTGCTTTTGTTGAGTTTTCAAAGTTTTTGGGGTATCCATCCCTACATTCCTTTCCTATTGCTCTCTAAACCTCACCTAGATGCCTTATGAAAATGGCTAAGTGTCAAAGTTGTCAAACTTTTAGGTTGTTGGGGTTTCCCTTACATTCCTACCTAATTTATGCATTCTTGACCCTCAAATTCTGAATTTTAAATTTGCATCTATGTTGTTTTAGAAAATTTTCAATTTTATTCTTCTCTTGATAACATTCCTTCACATCCTTGATCCTTGAAATCCAAAATCTAAGAAGTTTCCTAAGTACTAAATGTTAGGAAATAATGCATCAATTCCTATTTCATTTAATCCATTTCCTACATAACCCAATGAGAGAAAATCATGCATACAAGCTTACAGAATAACCATAATGCATAGATAAAAATAGACAAGCCACAAGATAACACAAGATATTCCCTTGGAAAACCCTCAAGAGGGAAAAATTTAGCCTCCAAAAGCATCCATACTCTATCTATTATTCAACAATAAAATAATACATGCACTTACAGAGTTATCATGAATACTTCTAAGGCATCAAACCTCTCCAATGCATCCTCCATGTGTTGAAGCATGAATCCACACATCCCATGCATGCTTCACATATGCACTCCTCAAAAAGACTCAATAATGACAACCTACTCACCCAACCAACCTTAATCACTAAACATGTGTTTTCTTTTATAGATATAAGCTCACACAAATACAATAAAGTGGTAAGATAAAAGCATGTGACACAAAATCATTTACTCCTCATTTAATATTGGGTACTAATTTTTTACTTTAGTAAATGCTTTCCCCAAATATTAAATTATTATCATATATATTCCACACATAAAATAATAACCCAATGTTACAATACAACTTTACAAGTGGCCCCAAATAATTATTTAATATGGATAGAAACATATCCTAGGTACATAGAACTAAATAATTATTTAATTACAAAAAATTAATATAAATATTTATGCAATGGTTTACAACATAAAACCCTAACATTTTCCCACTTGTTGTATACATTATATAAGGACCAATCAATGAAATACATCATCATAGCTATACATGAAACCACATGAATCTTTAACATGCTATTGTGCTCCATCAAAATACTTGCAATAAAACCAAAGTGACCACCATCTCAAGAAAAAAATCCCCTCATCCTCTAATGTGCCACCTATGGAAGAAAAGGAACATGCCAAGGTGAAGATACACCAATCCAAGAACACACACACCAAATCCAAGTGATAACAAAGGCTCCAAACTATTGTCAAAAGTTAAGACCCCACATGATCAAAAATAATATCCACAACACATGCTAATACATTGGATCATCCATATCTCCTAGGTATCAACAACATCAGTAAACTCATGCCAACATATACAACCCATAAACTGTAATCACAAGCTCCACGTATCAAACCTGTCATTGAAGAACATACATATCTAGGAACTCACATTGCATGGTAATATCAAATTTGAAAATGATCAAGGAATATCAAGTCTACCAATCAACACTATACCAAGGTGTGATCTATGATAACAATAATATACTACCAAGGACGAGCATAATGATCCACACATGCAACACCAAGTAGTTGCATACTCTCTCACAACATGTCACCACAATCCTCCCAAAATATATGAACATGGACCTCCAAAAAGGAACAATAAAATGAAGAGAGAACACCTATAAATCATAACATGTCCTAACAACAATTCAAAGTGCTACAATGTGTCAAGTATGATCTCCTTACAACCCCAAATGAAAATCCTCAGCAACACCCATCCATTCAATCTCAAAGATCAAATGCAACATATGAATCATGTAATATCAAAATATATATAATCCTCTCTAATCAAGAAAATAAAACTCAATGTGTCCATTCCCAAATCAAGAAATCAACCCAATGAACATCTCCTAAAATCCTCATCAATGAATGATAACACAAATAAACTCATATACACAAGGAGATAACAATGTTAAATATTCCCCAAAATAAATCCTCTAGAACCACCTATCCATAGCTCAAAATCCATATATATGAAAGATAAAGCAATAAAAACTAATGCTAAACAATCCCCGAATGAGCCTCCCAAAATCAATCACCATAGCTCAAGACTCAATCCCATGAGAAAAAAAAGCATGAAACATAACACATCTGAAAAAAGAATGGGTAAATACCTCTCAAATGATACAATGCCACACATATCAAGAGCAGGAAATGATAATGCTCCTCCAAGATAACCAAGTCATCATGACTCACTCCAAGAAAAATCTCCTCTATAGGTCCATCATGAACTCATGTCCATATCTAGGTGAAGGATCCTTAGTCTTCCTATTGAAACCTCTAAATAGTAATCGTCTCAAGAAAATGTCTCAAATCAAAAGAGAACTCTAGCCTCACCTAACTCTCCAAATATTTATGACTACCTCCAACTGATTAATACATGCTAATCTCCAAATACAACACCTTACCATCATGAAGCTCCCAAGAAAATGATCAATGCACTCAATATAAAGAGAACCTACAAGATCAATATCAAAGTTCCAACCATAAAATCAAGAACCCATCATGACATTGTGGTCTAACCATATCCTCCTAGGATATCATATGCACCAATACAAAACATCATGGTATCAAGAGAACCTATATCATGTCAAACCTCTAAGCTAGCATCAGGAGTAAACCATGACACAATACCAAACACACTCTAAACCAATAATTAATATCTCTAATCACATGAAGATAACCATCTCCTAGTAGAGAACTTGTAAATGTGAAAGAACTCTTCTTCAACAACAAGATCTAAGAGATTTTGTAAGACATCCAGAAACACTAAATAAGATCATCCATCACCATGATGAATCATGTCACAACTAACAACTCCAACTGAATTATGATATTGAGCTACACATGGCATCATGACAACCATATACTAAATGAAGATCACCCATGTTCCATAAACACTCAACTACAATCCCAATAGCTAAAGGGAACAAATAGAACCAAAATTTCCAAGTCAAGACGATACAACCACCATCAAAACATTAGGAATCAATCCTACATTGCCAAATTATTGTAAAAACCTCCCATTGAAATGTATAACCAATGAAATGTAACCAACCTATCATGACATCATGATAAAAACCACATGCTACAAGTCCCATCAATCTAACTAATCAGGTACTATAATCATCCATCCTCTCATCCCAAAACAATATACCAATGCACAAATGACCACCGACAAGGCCAAATAAAAAATTATGCATCAAAACTAAATTAATATTATGAATATAGATATTCCACAATAGAGTTAATCCTTTGCAACTAAATGGGTGATCAATCTAAAGAACTACATAACTCATATATCCCAAATATTGAAACATGCAACTCATCATAACAATAGTAACTTGAAAATAAAGAAATAAAAGAAGATAATCTTGTAGACAACAAGATTCAAAAACCAAATCAACCACATATATGGTTTACTAAACTATCCAAAAATGAGTAACCATAGTCAAGGAACCAATCAAGCATTTAGCAGATAAGAACAATCTCCTAACACCAAACTATATCACCACCAAACAACCACATACATGATCATGTTGTGCCAATTCTCAAATGTACCTACATATCCATGACATCATAATCATCAGCAATGTTGTACTTGCATTCAACTATCACCCACACAAGACCCCAAGTCTCTACATGTGTCAAGCCATTTCCTCAAAATCGAAGATAACCTGTGTTCTTGTCACCATCAAAGTCTAACTCTAAAAAACACCTATAAACCTATAATAGGAAGCACCAAACTAATATTCAGTTATGCCATCATAAATATCACATGAAAACATGTACTCCCTCAAGGTTTTGCTTGACTTATCTAGATTCTCATACAATCACACTCCAAATCTCAGGCACCTATAAGTGATTAAACAAGTACAATCCTTTCTCTACACCATAAATTGAAAATACTATTGATGAACTATGTAGTACACTGCATGCATTTTCTCTAATGTCTATTCAAAATTTAAAATCCAATTTTGTATGCAAAAGTTATGCTCAAAATTGTGAAAACAAGAACATCTATCTTCTAATCCCCCAAAACTAATGAAAACAACAAAATCAAGAACCAAACTTGTACCACTATGTAGTGTTCGGAGAGAGCTTTTTTTTGAATATTGTAACTAGTTGAAAAACCAACATCATGGGTGAAAGTTATGCCCCTATCAGGGTGGTTGGTTGGCGACAACACTATCAGAAGGGTGGCAGGGTGAATTTAACTTGCATACCTGATAGTAAATAAATAAATCGATTGACTTTTATAAATATTAAATTCATTGGTGGATTTAAGTTTTTATTTAGGAATATTTGAATTGTTTAAATCCTGCAAGGGGTTAGGGCTACAACCTTGTTAGACCGGGGGGATTGCACCAAGGGAATAGCCTTGCCAATGATGGGGACTTGCTAGTCGAGGGTTGAAAGGTATTGCAGTACTTTTCAGTACTGCGAACAAAAGCTCCAAGCTATTGTCAAAGGTAAAAACCCCACATTATCAAAAATAATATCCATAACACATGCTAATATGTCGAACCATCCATATCTCCTAGGTATCAAAAAAATCAGTAAACTCATGCCAACTTATAGAACCCATAAACTATAATCACAAGCTCCATGTATCAAACCTATCAATGAAGAACATACATATCTAGGAACTCACGTTGCATGGGTAAAATCAAATCTGAAAATGATCAAGGCATATCAAGTCTACCAATCAACACTATACCAAGGTATGATCTATGATAACAACAATATACTACCAAGGATGAGCACAATGATCCAACACATGCAATACCAAGCAGCTGCATACTCTCTCACAAAAATTTCACCACAATCATCCCAAATTATATGAACATGAACCTCTAGAAAGGAACCATAAAATGAAGAGAGAGCACCTATAAATCATAACATGTCCTTCTACCAACACCTCAAAGTGTTACACTATGTCAAGTATGATCTCCTTACAACCCCAAATGAAAATCCTCAAAAACACCCATCTACTCAATCTCAAAGATCAAACACAACATATGATCATGTAATATCAACATAGATGTAATCCTCTCTAATCAAGGAAATCAAACTCAATGTGTCCATTCCCAAATAAAGAAATCAACCCAATGAACATCTCCAAAAATCCTCATCAATGAATGATAGCACAAATAAACTCATATACACAAGGAGATAACAATGCTAAATATCCCTTAAAATAAATCCTCCAAAACCACCTATCCATAGCTCAAAATACATATATATGAAAGATAAAGCAATAAAAACTAATGCTAAACAATCCTCAAATGAGCCTCCGAAAATCAATCACCATAGCTCAAGACTCAATCCCATGAGAAAACAAAGAATGAAATATAACACATCTGAAACAAGAATGGGAAAATACCTCTAAGATGATACATTGCCAAGTAGACCAAGAGCAGGGAATGAGAATGCTCCTCCAAGATAACCAAGTCATCATGACTCACTCCAAGAAAAATATCCTCTATAGGTCCATTATGAACTCATGCCCATATCTAGGTGAAGGCTCCTCAGTCCTCCTATTGAAACCTCTAAATAATAACCATCTCAAGCAAATGTATCAAATCCTAAGAGAACTCCGGCCTCACCTAACTCTCCAAATATCCATGACTACCTCCAACTGATTAATACATGCTAATCTCCAAATTCAACACCTTACCATCATGAATCTCCCAAGAAAATGATCAATGTACCCAATATAAAGAGAACCTACAAGATCAATATAAAAGTTCCAACCATAGAATCAAGAACCCATCATTACATCATGGTCTAACCATATACTCCTAGGGTATCATATGCACCAATACAAAATATCATGGTATCAAGAGATCCTGTATCATGTCAAACCTCTAAGCTAGCATCAGGAATAAGCCATGACACAATACTAAAAAAACTCTAAACCATGAATCAATATCTCCAATCATACAAAGATAACCATCTCCTAATAGTGAACTTGTGAATGTGAAAGAACTCTTCTACAACAAAAAGATCTAAGAGATTTTGCAAGACATCCACAAACAATAAAGAAGAACATCTATCACAATGATGAATCATGTCACAGCCAACAAATCCAATGAAATTATGATACTGAGCTACACATGGCATCATGACAACCATCTCCTAAATGAAGATCACCCATGGTACATAAACAACTACAATCCCAACAACTAAAGAGAACAAGTAGAACCAAGATCTCCAAGTCAAGAAGATACAACCACCATCAAAACATCAAGAATCAATCCTACACTGCCAAATTATCATTGTCAAAACCTCCCATTGAAAGTGTATAACCAATGAAATGTAACCAACCTATCATGACATCATGATAAAAACCACATGCTACAAGTCCCCTCAATTTGACTAATTAACTACTATAATCATCCATCCTCTCATCCCAAAACAATATACTAATGCACAAATGACCACTGACAAGGCCAAATAACAAAGTCTGCATCAACACTAAATTAATATCATGGATATAAATAGTCTATAATAGAGTTATTCCTCTGCAACTAAATAGGTGATCAACCCATACAACTACATAACTTGTAGATCCCAAATATTGAAACATGCAAACTCATCATCACAATAGTAACCTGTAAATCGAGATATAAAACAAGATAATCATGTAGACAACAAGACTCAAACACCAAATCAACCACATATATGATTTGCTAAACTATCCAAAAATGAGTAACCATAGTCAAGGAACCAATCAAGCATTTAGGAGATAAGAACAACCTCCTAACAACAAACTATATCACCACCAAACAACCACATACATGATAATTTTTTGCCAATTCTCAAATGTACCTACATATCCCTAACATCATAATCATCATCAACATTGTACTTGCATTTAACTATCACCCACACAAGACTCCAAGTCTCTACATGTGTAAACCCATTTCCTCAAAATTGAAGATAGCCTATGTACTTGTCACCATCAAAGTCTAACTTTAAAAAGCACCTGTAAACATGTAGTAGGAAGCACCAAACTAATAATTAGTTATACCATCATAAATATCATATAAAAACATGTACTCCCTCAAGGTTTCGCTTTGATTCATTCAGATGCTCATGCAATCACACCCCAAATATCAGGCACCTATAAGTGATTAAACAAGTACAATATTTTCTTTGCACCACAAATTGAAAATACTATTGATGAGCTATGTAGTATACTGCACATTCTCTCTAATGCCTATTCAAAATTTAAAATCAAATTTGTATACAAAAGTTATGCTCAAAATTGTGAAAATAAGAACATTTATCTTTTAATCCCCAAAAACTGATGAAAACAACAAAATAAAGGAACCAAACTTGTACCATTGTGTAGTGTTCAAAGAGAGATTTTTTTGAATATTGGAAGTTGAAAAACTAACATCATGGGTGAAAGTTATTCCCCTTAGAAGAAAATTTCTCTAATCTTCTCTGCCCTATTAGGGTAGTTGGTAGGCATCTAAGTGGTGGTTGGTTGTTGACGACATTGTTAGAAGGGTGCTAGGGTGGATTTAACTTTTGTACCTGATAGGAAATTTAAATTGATTTACTTTTATAAATTTTAAATGCATTGGTGGATTTAAGTTTTTATTATGGTAGATTTGAATTGTTTGAAGCCTGCAAGAGGTCAGGGATATAGCCTCACTGGACCGGGGGGCTTGCACTAAGGGCATAGCCCTGCCAATGATGGGGACTCGCTAGTTGAGGGTTGAAAGGTATTGTAGTACTTGTCGGTACTGCCAACAAAGGTTGCAATGGTTAGAGGGTGTATGGACCCCCCCAACCTTGCCCCCTCTCTCGCAACCCTATCCCCCCTAAGAATTTTTAAAAATGATTTTCAATTTTAATAATTAATTTGCAAGTATTAAAATTTGAAAAGGTTGATTAATATTTTTTTATTTATTTTTATTTTCTACAGATTACAATGGTACGATCATACGACTAGGGAAAGCGTGTAATTTTTTTTTTGCATTTTTCATAGTGGCCAAAATAGGGAAAATTTTATATCATTTTTTGTTCCTTGGCCATCTTGGATCTAAAGGTGAGGTCCATTTTGTCTTAAGAGTTCATATATGAAATTTCCTCTACAAAATCCTCATATGAAAGCAAAATCCAAGAAACCCTTTTTGACCTAAATTTTCCAATCCTCGAATCTACAATAAACCCAAAAAAATGCAAACCCCAAAAGCCCAAATCTACAAAACAACACATGCACATGTGTTCCATATATTGAATGTATCCGATCTTTCCTGCATAGCCATGGATTTAAATTTTTACGAAAACTACTCAAACAAGGGTTATAAGAAAACCTGGGAGCTCACACCTCCCACAACCATGAAAAATCTAATACCACTTGTTAGGAAATAATGTATTAATGCCCAATTCATTTAATCCATTTCCTACATAACCCCACGAGAGAAAATCATGCATGCAAGATTATAAAATAACCATAATTCATAGATCAAACTAGACAAACCACAATATAACACAATATATACCTTGGGAAAACCATCGAGAGGGAAAAATCCAACCTCCAAAAGAATCCATACTCCATCTATTATTTAGCAATAAAATAATACATGGACTTATGCACTTACAAAGTTACCATGAATACTTTTTAAGCATCAAGACTCTCCAATGCATCCTCCATGTGTCCAAGCATGAATCCACACATTACATACTATGCTTCACATATGCACTCCTTAGATAGACTCAATAATGGCAACCCACTCACCTAGCCAACCTTAATCACTAAACACGTGTTTGCTTTTATAGATACAAGCTCACACAAATACAAGCAAGTGGTAAGCTAAAACCATGTGCCACAAAACCATGTGAACACAAAACCATTGACCCCTCATTTAATATTGGGTACTAATTTTTCATTTTATTAAATGCTTTCTCAAAATATTAAATTATTATCTTATGTCTCTCACACATAAAATAATAACCCAATGTTATAATACAACTTTACAAGTGGCCCCAAATAATTATCTAATGTGGCTAAAAACACCTCCTAGATGTGCCACAACTAAATAATTATTTAATTACAATTGTAATATAACAATTTATGCAATGGCATACAACACCAAATCCTCACACTAAATTTATCATATTTTTGGACTATCAGGATCTCCCTTGCTCTCATATCATTCATCTATCTCTTTGATCTTGAAAGTACGAAGGTTATTTTACTTAAATATTATTTTTGTTGGCCTTTCAATTTTTTGGTGTTCTTCTCACTTTCCTACTAATCCTTGGTTTTCTTGACCCTCAAAGTTTATCTTTCAAACTTTTAGACTTCCTCCTCCATCCATCCCTTATCTCCCATTCCCTAATTCCTCAATAGTTTGAAATTTCACTGAAGCTTTCTCCTTTTCACCCAAGTATTCGTAAATGTTGAAGTTTCAAACTTTCCCTTAGCTTCCTACCGATTAAATTTTTTTATTTATTTTTATTTTCTACAGACTGCAATGGTATGATTGTACGACTAGGGAAAATATGAATTTTTTTTTTGCATTTTTCATAGTGGCCAAAATATGAAAAAATTTATATCAATTTTCATTCCTTGGCCATCTTGGATCTAAAGGTGAGGTCCATTTTTTCTTAAAAGGTCATCTATGAAATTTCCTCTACAAAACCCTCATATGAAAGCAAAATCCAAGAAATCCTTTTTGACCCAAATTTTTGAATCCTTAGATCTACAATAAACCCAACAAATTTGTAAACTCCAAAATCCCAAATCTACAAAACAACACTTGCACATGTGCTCCATATCTTGTAACGTCTTAGATATTTCCTACATAGCAGTGGATTTAAAATTGTACCGAAACTACTCAAAAAAGGGTTATAAGAAAACCTAGGAGCTCAAACCTCCCACAACCATGAAAGGTCTAATACCACTTGTAGACAATGAAAAATGTCCTAAGCCTGCAAGTGTCATTTTTCTTCATCCTTGTCCTTCGATAATTGAATAATTTTAGTTATTCAATTATGTTTGATCATATTCCTCTATTAATTAAATAATTTTTAATAATTATTTAATTAATTCACTTTCTAATCTTTATTCTATCCTGATCGATTAAATAAACTAATTGCCACTAATTTCTCCTTTTTCTTGAATTTTAAATAAATTATTATTTATTTAATTATTTTGTCACCTTTCATCTATAGTTAAATAATTACCATTAATTATTTATCTATTCATGGTCCTTTAATTCTTCTATAGTTAAATAATTATTAAAATTATTTAACTATCCCATGCCACCTCCCCTATTAAATAATTAATCTAAATTAATTATTTAAGGTATAATTTTCATCTCTCCATTTAATTAAATTGATAAATTTAATTAAATGCTCCTCTTTTCATTTTCTCCAAATAAATAATTTGAATAAATTATTTATTTTCCACTTGTCCATTTCCTCCACTCTCTCTATTTTTGAATAAATAATTTAAAATAAATTATTTATGCACCACCTGGTCAAAGATGCTCTATCATAATCCCCTGTCATAACATTCATTTCTGTCATGACCTACATGTCTTGCATGTCTGTCATAGCTGTCAGGCGTCATATCTTTTCCATGCATGGCATATTTTTGGTGCATCAATTCTGGACCGTTGATCTTGACATCTTTTCTAAGACTTAATCTTAACCATCCATTTCATAACCTCCCTCTCATGCATTCCCATCCATTGATTTTGGAATCTTTCTAGAAGATTAATCTCAACCATCCATTCGAAAGGTTGTCTATAAAAAAAACCTTTCTTCTCCATTTTCATTTTAACAACTATTCTTCTTCAACTTTCTACTTACAATTTGCAGGTATTTGCATAAGTTATACTACAAATTTGAGGGAATATTTGCAAAAGGAGAAATAAGAGAGCAAGAGAAGTGATTCAAGTTCAAGCATGGGGAATATTTTGATTTGATGTTTTATTTTCCTTATGCTTTCATTGTTTTCTCTTGTTTGGATGAGGTTAATAGCTTAATAGTGTTGGTTGTCACTTTGTCTATGCTATTTGATTTCTGAACCCATCTTACATTGGTGAACCTGCAATTTTGTAGAGATATTTGTGTGTTTTCTTGTTTGTTTTCGCTGTTTTGCAGGTTACAACCAAGAATTCATACGAAATCTCGTCTTCTTTTGAGCACAGAAAAATAGGCGCATAAAATATTTTAAAATTATTATTTTTGTTTTGTAGGCCTCATTCTTGGCTTTCCGAAACTTCAAACGGTTTAAAATTTTGTTAAGATTTGAGAAAGTTATGGCCGTTTTAGTGATCATAGCTTTTTAAGATTTAGTTGTTAAGACCCGAATTTTCTTTTGTTTATAATATTTTTGTTGTGGAGGATTTTTGCAAAAAAAAATTCTGGGTTTTGAAGGTTATGTCTTAGCTTTCCATAGATATCTATGGTTTAAAATTTTATTTAATTTTGAGAAATTTATCACTATTTTTGTTTGTTGTTTTCATTCAAGTTTTTTTTTACTAATATTCTGTTTGTAGCGTGTGGCTTTGGAGTGAGGCTCCCAAAAAGTGCTTCTTTTGGAGCAACAAAAAAATCGAGCTCTAGTTTTTTGTTTTCTTTCATTTCCTTTTTTTAGTTTAGTTTAGTCTCTTCATTTTCTAATTTAGTTATTTACTGACTTTTAGTTTGGTTTTTAATCTCTTGTTCTAACTTATTTTTTGCAGCTTTCTCATTGGTCCAAGACATTTATGAAATTACTAACTTGTGGTTTTTCAGCTCCGTTAGTCAAAGAATCATTTCTTAAACAATGTCTTTGCGATTTCTAGTTTAGAAAACACTTCCATTGGTGCATTAAAATGAACATGTGCTTTATTTTGTTTGACCGTGCTTGAAGGTGGTAGGTGATTATGCTCTCACCTTGTGAAAACTAGGTGATCAGAAAATCAGACCCACCTTATTTTTGTCACCCTCACGACTTAATAATCAAAGTATCCTCTCCCCTTGCACTTTCGAGTGATCCTAGGTGTAAGAGAAATGGTTATTATTTCTAGAAATGGGCCTACCTTAAGGGAAAAAGTACTCACCTTAAGGGACGACCCGACAGGTAACAAGCTAAAGCCAAGCCACTTCCAGCTGGGATATAAAATGGGTGCTTGAGGAAAGTTCAAGTACCACAAATGTGGATGTGTCAGACGAATGAAGTAGTACTCCCATAAACCCTTTTGAGTGTAACCTCTTCAGGCTGGAGTGCCACCTAATTGGTGATTAATCTCTCACCCCATGTGTGGCCACTCGAACGGATGCCCTTACTAGACACCTATTATTTTAGAAGCCAACCATTTTTAGCCATCGCTTGGTATAGTGTAGGGTACAATATCATGCCCAAAGATACTCACTACTGACTCCCTTGGGTAGAGATAACAATTCTTGGGAAGTGACTACCCAAGGATCCAAAATTGATGAGCCTGTAGAAGTGCGTGTAAAGAAGGGAGCATGTGCCACCAATCTTCTAAGCTATCCACTCTCGAGAAGGAGAGGTATTCAACACCAATCCAGGGTATATCGGTGGGCTATACCAATTATACAAACCCTTGGCCTATTAGGATCGTGCTTGTCTCATGTGTGTTTGCTTACATTAAACTTCGTGCTTGTCAAGTGTTTTCTGGATTTTCAAACAATATTCACCACATTCACAAATCTGGACAAAAACACTCGACCTTGGACATATCATATTTTTTCCTCAATACATCAGAAAACTAAAAATTTTGCAACCTGTGACATAATTGTTGAATCTCATTTGATTAAACTAAAACACATTTTCCATACTATGATGCATTCGTGACCTGAAATGACACATTCGTATGACAGCAACAAAACCCTCATGCAAACTAGGATATAAGTCTAAACATTGCCAGCCTATTGTTAAACACTTTTTCCAAGAGGTCTCCATCAGAAATCAGCTTTGAAATTGCTCAAAATCCTCATCATTCAACCATTAGTTTGCATTTTTGACCATAGGCTTAATCTTTCAAATTTTTGATTTCATCCATTAGGTTTCATAATCATCATTTTCAACATTAGGTTAACCATAGCTTTTCATTTTTGCATACTTTGGGTTAGGCCAACCTTATCACAATTTGCAAAATCATTGCTTTCGAAACTAGGTTATCTTGGACTTCGTCGTTCATTTATATTTTCAGTCATTGTCCTTTTTGTGAGAATTTCCAACTCAACAGTCTAGTTAGGAAAACTCACTAATCATCTTGACCTTGTCACTTTATCATTTTCAACAAGTCTTTTGGTAACTAAGATCGAAAACAAAGACTCAGCTTAGAGTGTTTAGGTATCATTTTCTCCAAATTGCATTCTAGTTTATACCTTGCATACTTTATTCCCAAAAATACAAAATTATTATTCATCCTAGTCATCATTTTGAACCTCGACTTTGCATTAGTTGCCTCTTTAGTCATCATAATCATCTTAGTCCTTCTTTTGCACCTTGTCATCATCATCATCCTAGTCATAATCGTCACTTTAGCTTTTCGGCATTACACATCTCCTTAGGAAAACATTATCATCTTGTTGCATCATCAACCTTTATCGCACAAAAAGACAAAAAATAGACTAGTGTCATACTTGCATTGTCATCATCTTCATTTGAGCAATTTCCTTGATGGTGGAAACAAGACTTCAATGAGAGAAAAAACTAATGGCAGACTTTGGACAAGACTTTGACAACCACACCAAGATCAACACCAATTCCAATGACTGGATTTTTGATGACCCGTTTGGCAATTTGAACGCACAATCTTCCATGAACATGTCAACTTCCTTTCAAAATCCACTTTTTGAACAATTCATACAAAGAGACCAAAATGGACAAGTCTACGCTGAAAACTTAGAGGCAACAACCCAAAATCTTGAAGTTGCTTTGTTTGTGGAAGACTTGGTCTTGAACGATCCTGAACGATACCTCACTATGCTCTTATACCAAGGTGCAAGATTACCAAAAGGCTTCAACATTAATACCATATAGCCGGTCTCTCCTAATAATATGACACAAAACACATCCCAACATGACATGAACAATACCTCGACCAATAACATTGCCATTACTACGCAAGTAGTCAATACCACTATTAATGCGACATCTAGTGGCACCATAAATCAAAACACCTCCTCTTCAACCAATACAACATCTGTTGGAGGAACCTCTACTATGACCATGCCTACAATGGCCACATCATCTTCAAAAACAATAGGAGCTACCTTTTCATAGTCCATGCCTACAATGTCCACATCATCTTCACAAATGATGGGAGCCACCTTTGCATCCACATCAATAGGCACCACCTCCTCAAATCCTATGTTTGGCTCTCCATCAATGACAATGGGGGAATCTTCATCACATCCTTACAATGGAACCTCATTTAATCCCTCTGGAAGAAACCCACAATGCATTTTTATTCAAGGCCCTCAACACAACATTAACACATCATCTCAAATGAACATCCCACATGGACAAGGACAAAATATGAACATCCCACATGGACAAAGACAAAATATGAACATCACACATGGACAAGGAAAAAATCTTCACCTACCATATGGACACTTCCAAGGAACAAACACCAACATGCTACAGGGACAATTCTTTCAACAAGGACAAGGAATTCTAATGATGCAACAAATGTGTAACTTTGGCAATCAAATGAGTCAGGGATTTCAGATACCTCAAATACAAACAAACATGGTTGGGTCACATATTCCCACATACTCATCCCAGATTCATACTCAACAACAAATTCCCACTCACAATTGGCAATATCAGCAAACACCTAATCAGAACATACCGTACTTTCAGGCAACCAATGATCCCATTGTACATGCCTTGCTAGCAAAAGTGGATGACCTTCAAAAATAGATGGAAAATATGAAAACCTCTGACAAGAAGACAAAAATGCCATACGACTTATGTCCATATCCTTTTGATACAACTTTGTACATGCCACCATTTCCACATGGTTATGTGGCTCCAAACTTCAACAAAACAAGGGAAAAACAAATCCACTTGACCACATCAGAGAGTTCGTAACAAGTTGCATGGATATTGCTCATGAGCACACATATCTAATGTGACTATTTCCTAAAAGTCTTGTAGGACCAGCCTTAGAATGGTTCTATACACTGCAACCCAGAATACAATCATGGAAATAACTTGCTGAAAAATTTGTGAAAAATTACACATACAACATTGACACAGACACCTCCATCACCAACTTAATCCAACTCACATAAGAAGATTCAGGTGAAACCTTTTTACCATTCTTTTAAAAATGGAGGGGCCTAGCAAGTCACTATCATATAGACATACCTGAAAAGGAAAAAGTTGACATGTTTGTACAAACATTATTAGGCCCACTAAAAAATGGCTTGCATGTTTATTGTTGCACAATTTTTGCGGACCTAGTTGAATGAGGTCCAAGCTGAACAAGCCTCACTGATGAAGGACGCACTGGTAACACGGTCCTAAAACACAAAACACAAACCCTCCCTCTTAATACAAAACAAGCATTTGGTTAAGAATAAACATGTCAACAACGATGGTGTAGTCGATGCTATATTACAATGCAGTGGGTCCTATGATTAATTTTAAGGACAAACCAAAAGACATAGATGATGACAAACCTTATGTCGCTAATGCTATCTAGACAAAACTAAAATAACTTATAATCAAAACAATCAAACGCAAAGAACTTAGACAACCAAGACAATCTCTGAAATGCATATACAACCCCACAATTTGCTTCTAATGCAGATCATACAATACACAAAAACCCACTGCAGGATCATGGTTTAGGAAACCCTTCTACGTCAAACCCTAATAACAACAATCACGCCAACCATGCCTGTATTGGATATGATTATTCTGGATGACCTATCATACATCACATTAGAACAACTGATGAACATGTCTGCACACCGTCAGAAAGGCCCCTGAATGCAATATCACCACCTGCGCCAGAAAGGTCACCATAGCCGGCCCTCCTCCCCCTAGAAAACCAAAGGTAATGATAGCAGGCCCATCCACCTCATAGCTGCAACCGCATCCACATAACAAGCAGTCCCAACCTAAAGGAAACTTTAATCTTATTGACTAGCTTGGAAAAAAACCTGCACAAATCTCTATTCTTGAGTTGTTACGCATCTTTCCTGCCCATAAGACCATCCTAGATAAAACATTACAAGAATCCTTTGTTTCCCAAGGTATTGATGTCAGCCAATTTGAAGCCATGGTAGGATATCTCATGACTCCCCACCATATCACCTTTTCTGACCAAGACTATTTGTCATCCAAATCCAACCATAATGATGCCCTTTATATCGAAGTCCTTGTTCATAAACATAAGTTCAGACGAGTCTTAGTAGATGGTGGAGCTGGACTAAATATATGTTCCTAAAAATTGGTCAAGGCACTAGGCTTTTCTGATGCTTGCGTAGACGCCACAAGAAGCATTGTTATCAAGGAATATGATGATGAACGTTCCTCTCGGGGCGTAATTACACTCCCAGTTCGGATTGGGCTAGTCATTGTTGACACCACTTGTCAAGTTTTGGATTTGGAACTCCCATACAACATTTTACTTGGTCGACCTTGGATCCATGCACTGAAAGCCATCCCCTCCACGTATCACCAATGTTTGAAGTTTCCATTTGAGGGCACTGAGATTACTATATATGGAGACCTTGATCCATTCCAATATTGTACCAACTTACGTGGTGTATCGGAATGTCAAGTGCCTATCAATAGGGAAGCTCTGACGTCCTTGTCTTCCAAATTCATTGACCCATCAACACTTGTGAAACCTTCCGCTTCTTCATCCACCACATCCACTTCTGCTTCTTCGACCACCATGACCACTTCCATAACACCTACCACTTCATTTAGCACCCCAAGCGTCGACCCGAGCTTCCAAATTCAAGACCAAGAATGTGGAGAATACAAGCTAAATACGGCCTATTGCATAACCAAGATGCCCAAGTCTCCCCAGGTCTATGGAAAACCTTGCTTTAGAATATAGGCAAAAGAAATATTTAGGGTTCCTCCAAATATAGTTTTCATTAAGTGGGGTGAAATGAGTCAAGAGGACACAGATGATATACTATCCTGGATTTATAAAGAACCACAAGATTTGACTCCCTTTCCAGTAGCAATATATGGAAAAGGATACACCATGATAAAAGCAAAAGGCTATGATGGAAAAAGTGGTCTTGGAAAGGATAAGAATAGAAGGCGTGAACCATTATCAGTTTCAAAAAGACCAAAACATCTTGGGTTAGGGTTAGGTCCACCAGAATCTGGTAATCCAAGTACTAGTGTGCTTCCATGTGAGTTAGTGTATGCTTCAGATTGTGTTGAGACAACTGAGGACACCTCCTCTGAGACGAACTCTCACGAATGGGAATTTGACTCTCAACGATCCTTAAGTGACTGCTGCCTTGACGAATTATTCCTTGAACCTAGCGAGCCTACATTTGAAGAACGATTCTAGAAATTTTTGGAGATTGATACAACACCAAACGATGCCAAGTCCAGATCAGATCCTACTCCCATTCGTCCTAGCCTTGACGTACCTATCCAGTCACCCCAAATAGATGACCATCATATAGAATCACTTGAACTATCACTTGCCACTATTGACCCTGACCCTGATGCTACTCCCTTTGTCCCTTACTTCGTTGGTGAGTATGAAACAAGCAATGGAGAATACTGGATAGAATTTGACATAGAACCAGTGATGACAACTTCATTTTCAATGTCTCGGTGTCCATTTACATGCTCTCGTGTCATCTCCTCAATTTGTAAATGTTGATGATGAAATATCCTTAGTTTACCCTGACCTAATTGACTGGAACCGGCAAGGCCCACCAATAATGGATACTTTTCAAAATGATGAGGCTCTAGCATAATTTCTAGGGCTACACGAAGGCATTCCAAATGGGGACCACAAAGCTGGATTTACCATTGACTTAGATTGTGCTGCTTATTTTGGAGAGACTGCGCCATCCTCTAGTCGCAAAATTAAAAAGAAAAATAAAACAAAAAAGGATACGTCTCTAGGTGAAAACCAAAAGGCACCTTCTGATGACAAAATAGTAAAAATAAAGACGTACCCGAGGGTGAAAAACTCCTTGAGGCACCCAAGGGTGAAAACCTCCTTGAGGCGCCCAAGGGTGGAGGATTGGACTTTCTCCCAGTAGACAGAGAAAAATCAGCAATGCTTGCCGAGGATACCATAGCCGTTAATGTAGCCAATGTGGAGGACCCCAAAATGGTTCTCTTTGCAGCATCATTGACAGAAGTTGAACAACCAGAATTTCAAATTTTTTTCTCAGAACGCAAGATGAACTTCACATGGTCTTATGCTGACATTCCAGGATTAGATCCTGAGTTAGTATTACATCACTTGCCATTATTGCTAGATGCCAAGCCAGTAAAACAAAGCTGAGAAAAATGCACCCGCAAGTTGCTTTGTTAAAGCCAAACTCAAAAAATTGTTGGATGTAGGTTTTATAAGGTCAATTGACTATACATAATGGATATCCAACATCATCCCTATCACCAAGTATACTGGACAGATTTGCGTATGCATAGACTTTCGAGACCTCAATAAAGCATGTCCTAAAGATGATTTTCCTTTGCCAAACATTGACATCATTGTGGACCTTACAGCTGGATATGAGATGCTGCCCCTTATGGATGGTTTCTCTAGTTATAATCAAATCCGTATTGCCCCTGAAGACCAACACAAAACTACTTTTACATGCCCTTGGGGTACATACTGTTGGACTGTAATGCCGTTTGGTCTTAAAAATGCAGGCACTACATATCAAAGGGAAATGACAACAATATTCCATGACATGATACACACATTAATGGAGGACTATGTGGATGACCTTTTGGAAAAGTCATTGACAAGAAAAGACCATCTTTCAGTATTAGACAAAATTTTTAGGAGGCTAGAAGAGTATAAGGTTTGGTTGAACCCGAAAAAGTGTGTTTTTGGTGTAACATCAGGCAAGTTGTTGGGGTACATAGTCTCCCGTAGAGGCATTGAAGTTGACCCTGCTAAAGTCAGAGCTATATTGGATATGCCTCCTCCTAAGGGAATCAGTGACCTAAGAACACTACAAGGAAAACTTCAATCCATTAGGCAGTTCATTGCTCAACTCACAGATAGGTGCCAACCATTCTAGTATCTCCTATGAAAAGGGTTCCCCTTTGTGTGGATAGACAAATGCCAAGAGGCATTCAACCAGATCAAACAATACTTATTGTCACCTCCAGTTCTCATGCCTCCTATTCAAGGAAAACCATTAATTCTGTACATCTCCGCAACTACTTCGACACTAGGGGCATTACTAGCACAAAATGACTATGAAGAAAAAGAAAGGGCCAAATATTATATCAGTAGAACACTGGTGGGGTATGAGCTAAATTACACACCCATTGAACGTGCTTGTTTGGCAGTTGTATTCACAACCCAAAAATTAAGGCATTACATGTTAAACCATAAGACATACTTGGTAGCCAAGATTGATCCCTTGAAGTACCTCTTGAGTCGAGCAACATTAACAGGACATTTAGCAAAATGGGTCACAATCCTTAGTGAATATGATATTCAATATGTCAAGCGGAAATCCATCAAAAGACAAGTGATAGTAGAACAGCTCGTAGATGCACCAATACCAGATAATCATCCTCTTACAACAGATTTTCCAGATGAGCCTATATTTCATGCGGAATCCCAACAGCCTTGGCAATTATACTTTGATGGATCTCATACTAATCATGGCTCAAGAGCTGGAATATTATTCATTACTCCACAAGGAGACT